>JAUZND010012197.1:0-16596 GCA_034780555.1 Coelogynopora nodosa | reverse complement strand
AAATTAAGTTGATAAATTAAGTTGATAAATTAAGTTGATAAATTAAGTTGATAAATTAAGTTGATAAATTAAGTTGAAAAATTAAGTTGATAAATTAAGTTGATAAATTAAGTTGATAAATTAAGTTGATTAATTAAGTTGATAAATTAAGTTGATTAATTAAATTGATTAATTAAGTTGATAAATTAGTATACAAATTGAGTTAATTATTTTAAAGAATAATAGCAAGAAAATAGAATAATAGAAAAATAATTTGGATAACGAGTATAAATCTTCTTCTGTTAACAAAATTAAATGCATTAAAAAATTAAAAGCATTTTAACACCAAACTACCAAACTGCTCTGCAATCATCCGCCAAATCAAGTATTTATGAATACATTTATCCTTGTAACTTTAAAAATAAATATAATTAGATTATAAATGTTTTGATACCGTACTGTACTTATTGGTATCCCAGACAGGATACCAGAAAAAAACAACTTACAGTGCTAGTTTTCGTGTATATTATGTCTATAAAGTCTAATATGTCTATATGTCCATATGTCTACCATCCTTGTCAAAAGTCCGAATACACCGATGAAAAATTATAATTTTTAAAAATTTTCTAATAGTTTTGACATCATGATTTATTGAGACATATATTACTACGAATGTATTTGTAGTATGTAAGATATATAAATAAATTATATAATATTTTGCAATATGATGAGATATTTCATCAGACTTCAAAACTTTCATGGCCATATAAGGCTTGAATTTCATCGTATTTTTTCACATTTTGCCTTGCTAAATGGAATTATCATCAGAAAAACGGGCTCAAATCATTATACATAGAGATCATGGACTGAGCTATAGACAAATAGCTAGGGAAATAGAGGTGTTAGTTTGTGCAGTGCAGACAGCAGTCGCTCGTTTCAATGAAACTGGATCCTTCAAAGCCCGCAAAAGATCAGGTCGCCCACGTGTCACATCTAACCAGACTGAACGCCGAATTCATCGATTTTCTGTGACCCCTTTTTCATCAAGCAGTTTAATTCGCTCACAACTACCACCGGAAGCTACCTGTAGCAATAAACAAATATAACCAATTGAGTTCAATCTACCTGCAAGACGTCCAGTAAAAAGCCACGACTTTCACCCAAAGACATCAGAGAACGTATTTCCTTTTGCAAAAGATATCAGCACTGGACGAAAGAGGATTGGTCTAAAGTTATGATTTCTAACGAAACAACAATCAAGCAATTCCACCCCAATGCTCTATTTGTTCGTTGACCTTCAAATACAAGATATGACCCAATATACGTCCTTCCAAAGGTGAAACAATGTCCGTCAATTATGAAATGGGGTGCAATTACTGCAAGTGAACGAACTGGAACATGACTAATGCCTCCAAGGCACAACAGTAAATGCAAAGACATACATTGAAATTCTTAATGAGGAGGCAAAAGTTTACATGAACATCT
Source organism: Coelogynopora nodosa (assembly GCA_034780555.1). NCBI lineage: Eukaryota > Metazoa > Platyhelminthes > Proseriata > Coelogynoporidae > Coelogynopora > Coelogynopora nodosa. The sequence goes on along the minus strand of JAUZND010012197.1, from coordinate 15,132 downwards.
ATAATTGCACAGTAATTCAGCAGGATGGAGCACCATGCCACACTGCAGCTTCGGTGAAAAGATGGCTACAATCTAATAACATCACTCTTTTAGAGAACTAGCCCGTCTCTTTTTCAGACCTCAATTCTATAGAAAATGTGTGGAATACGATGAAAAACATCATTTCCAACTACAATGCATCATCCCTTGCTGATTTGCGACAGGTGATTCTCGTAGTCTGAACACAAAAGATCGACCTACAATTTTGCAGGAAATTGGTTTAAATTATGCCATAGCGCATTGCTGCTGTTTTGGAGGCAAGGGCCACCATACATAATATTAAAGGCAATGAAATAGACTATTGTTATTGCTATATTATTCTATTCAATAATTACATGCATATTACTGCTATTCAACAATGTACACATACTTTAAGTTATGTTGAAGCAATTGATTGGTTTAAAAAATGAGTGTATTCAGTTGTTTGACCAGGATGGTATATGTATATTATGTCTATATGTCTATTATGTCTATATGTCTATTATGTATATATGTTTGTTATGTCTATAATGTTTATTATTTGAAAAACAGTGTCATAATAATAAAAATACTATATTTTTAATGAAGAACTACCAACAATATTCAGTTCAAGATAAGTTCAAAGTAGATAAAAATATTTAGGAAAATTTAAGAAAATAAAAAACATAAATTGGTATTAATAATGAGCTGAAACTAAACGATATGGAGACTTATCAAATAAAATATAGAAAAACATAAATAAATAAAATTTGTATCATACTGTACACATATTAATTGTTCATATGTTTTACTATTATAAAATATACAATCAAACAAATAAATAATTAAATAAAAATGCAATTAAAAGAGTAATAACTGTGACTAATATCAGCCATATAAAAGAGAGAGCGTACCAAAATACTAAAGTCGTGTCATATCATATAGCTTATATAATATGTTCAATACATTAACTGTTTAGAATTTGAAATATTGAAAAAAAAAATTATACAAAAGTGAATTTCTGCAAAAGGTCACTTTTTATTTATTGAGGAAAAAGAGAGGAAACATTAAATAAATATGAAATATCGATCTCCCGCCGTGGGTGTTCAGGATGATTGTGTGGGCATTCTTAGACTAATTGAATTAATCCTTAGTATAGTTACAATATAAACTGTTATATTTCTAATCCGTTTTTTCTCGCGACGGTTAGGACGGTTGGTTGCCTGTAATAGGAATCCTTTATAACATATTACCAACTATTGTTAATATGATGAACTCTATGGTAAATGGCATTTTTGATTGACTATATAAACACTAGCTTATAAACAAAACTAATACATAATTGATTGAATGAATAGAAAATATGTAATATTTTTAACAATCAATAATATTATACAAAAATAACATATTATTATAGTCCTACTATACTAAAGGGCCAAATGAATTCTATAGACGAAATGAGTTAACGATTAAGTTAAACATAATTAGAGTAATTTGGGATAAGGCTAAGTGCCCCTAAGTGTAATATACACCTAAATCCAGTTGAAGTTTATGAGCATAATGTACATCGCGTATTTGGATTTAAAATCATTATTTGAATAAAAATCTTTATAATTATATATTAGGCTACAATAGAGATTAACAGTTTTATCAATTTTAAATAAATAGTTTTTATAATATGATTAGTTTATTGATTTAAAAATGTGAATTATGTTATTATTGGCAAAATATATCAGTTTCACAGAGTATTGCACATAGACATCCTGAACAAAAAAACTCGTTATCAGTTTCCATATTACATCTAATGAAAGGAATATCGGCATTCTGCAAACTTATTGAACAATCAAGATTGTTAGATGAGCTAAAATAACTTCATAATTGTGATACGAAATCTAAAAATATGAAAAATAATTGAAGTAGTACGTGCGGAAATGAATAATTTCAGCGCGAGGACATTTTCCAGTAAATTTTGCAGTAAATGCAGTCTCCTTTATTTTTAAATGAAGCCAATATATATACGATATTAGGTATAAAAATGTGCTTGAATTTTTTTGATTTTTTAAGAAATGTTACAGATAATATTTGCCTTAATTTAATATTGTGGTGTTGATTTATTTATATCTAGCCTACATAGTTCATTTTAAAACAAACAATAATAATGGAAAGAATTAATATGTTTATTTCGCTATTAAATTTGGCATAATAAGATATAAATTTGATGTCGATAGAAATTTTTAGTTGAAAGTGTATTATGAAAAAATATGAAAATTATGAGCCTACATAGTTCATTTTAAAACAAACAATAATAATGGAAAGAATTAATATGTTTCTTTCGCTATTAAATTTGGCATAATAAGATATAATATTTTAATCTGATATAAATTTGATGTCGATAGAAATTTTTAGTTGAAAGTGTATTATGAAAAACTTAATTTTAGGTAATGTATTGTGTGTATTTATGTATTTCATATTAAACTTAAAAAACTAATAAACATTCTTATTACATGAGTTTTACCGCATAGTGCGGTGCTTCTGTCCATACTTTTGTGAGTATTTCCATAAAACCAATAAAATAAAAATTTTACATCTTTAGTTACAGTATAGCATGATATAAGTATTTTTTATTGTCCACGTTAAATGTTGTTCTTATTTCAGAATATTAAATATTGTAAATATTTCAAAATTACTTTCGATCAAATTAATAAAATTTTGATCCTACAGTGATTTTCCAACTATAAATGATAATTATATATAAAAAAATAATTGCAAAAAAGTAATAGAGTTACAGAAAAGACTTGGAGAAACAAATCGTATTATCTTATGAAATAAAAGTTTATCAATGAAATTAAAATAATAAAAAATATATTTATAAATGGAACCCTGATTGTGAGAAATAAAAATATTCCATTTCTTTACCATATTTACTTACTTAAAAATTGTAACAACAAAATTTACCTCAATTAAATTTGTAATTATTGATCGAGCGCAATTAGATAATTTTTTTAAATAAATATGTACATTTCAGGAATATTCATAGTTAAGCCCACTTCGGACTATTTCCAAAATATTTATTACAGGTTTTTTTATATCAGTAAATACTTGTTTGAATATAGCTCTATACTCAAAAGAACTACTTTTATAATATTCAGAAAAATAGTATATATCAAAATTATGTTTTCATTTTGTAGGAAAAGAATTTAATATAAATAAATGTATTTTATGTTGTTAGAACTACATACAACTATTTTAACATAATTTTTTTATTGTATTATGTGATATTACATATTATAACATAATAGAAATGGAATAATACTGTTATAATTGTATTATCAAAAAATAGTAATATTTATAATAATTATATATCTAATAATAATTATAAATCGTATCAAAAAACAATAATACAAAACGTAAAAACAAATGTCGGCATGACACATTATTGTATAACCAAGAAATGCTAACCAGAACATAAGGTGGGAATAAAGGGTGGTTGGAAAATAACTAAATATATATAACTCAATTAGTAATTCAAATATATAGATCAAAACAGGATAGCTAGAAAATGGGTTTGAAAGTGAAACATTATTTACTGAAAACCAAAAAGTGTAGCAAATAACAAATGCTTAAGAATATGTTATGTCAAGATCAAATTGATTGGCTTAGATTTCAAATAAATAATGTTGGACGCATTAACAATTCGATGCTGCAGTGAATTCCATATTGGTGTCATGCAAATTGTAAAATGAAAAAAAGTATTTTCTACAACTTTATGATAATTTGTTCTCAATTGCTATTTTAATTTAATTATTATTTGTAACATTGTTTATTATTCACTGAGATAAAATCCTTACGCTTGAGTTACAGAGTTGAAAGTTGGCACTATTGTCAATGAAACCTTTTTATAAAACGATTTTGGATACTTAAAGTGCTCCAGCGTGTTAAGAAAAAATCCTGGGATCCCTGAGATAAAAAAATACCCGATTGTTATCAAACAGTTATTGTCGACTTCTATGGAATTAAATTGGAAGTCTACACTATATGAATACTTCTCGTCAAAAAGGAGCCTTCTTCCACATCAACAAAACATTTTTCAGACTACCACTAGATTTAATTTTGTAACAATTTTAAATCAATTGTAATTAAATACGTAAAATGAGCATACTTTGCAATAAATATTATCCCTATTTATAATGCACAATTTTTACTTTTGAAAAATTATGCCAGTCATTACGAACATCTAGATCTTCAGATCTAGTCTTCGGCTGACAGATCCAAAGCAATGGCGTACATAAAAACCAAGTCAACTTCCATCAAGTATCAGAGAACGATTCTACACAGAACAACATTTTTATTAAAATAGATTCGTATAGTTTTTTGAAACCAGGTATAACATTATGCGGAACTTTTAAACATTTAGGAACTATAGTTGTCGGGTGACTGCTTCTATCCGATGATACACACTAACATTTTACCCATTTGGAATATTAGAAAAAACATCACCTAGAACTTCCAAACCAGACCTACAAACCTTTATGTTGAAAAATATATTGATGTAACAATTATCTTGAATCAATAAGTGAATATACTGATGTCACATCGTTAGAAAAATTGTAAATTGCTTAAAATAGATGTAATCATAAATTTGACTTCTGTAACAATATGTATAGGCCTACTATTAATATCTATACTTTTATTACCAATTTAGCACTTACAGCATTTGGAATTATTAAATGTACATATTTTGGGCTTATTTTACTTATTATATCATTTTTATGTACAAGTTATATCCTTGACATTATGTGTACTACAATTTCTAAATATTGTTAGATTCGAAAATATACATTTGAAATTAAAATTACCTTTTAAAAAAATGAAATTATTAGTTAATCTTATGTTTTTTATCAGCAATGATTCAAAAGCATTTCGATGATCAATAAATCGATTTTAGCACAGAAATGGAATTAAAAACCTATCAACAAATTTTCATTTTTTTACAATAACGTATTTTGGAAACAAAACCTCTCTTGATAATCTATGGTATTTGTTTGTACACAATAAATACCTCCCCAGGAGGTTCGGATAGACTTTTCTCACCTTGGTTTGTAAATATATTTTTGTACTCAGATAACGCATACACTGTATATAGGCATATAGAAAAATAAATTTGTTAACTCAAAATGGTCAGAACTGTCAGGGGTGAAAATCCTAATAATGAACAATAATGACCAAGTGAAATATACTCTAGGTAGGAGGGCGGGGTGGGCGTTATACAATATGCAGCTCATCCTAAAAACCTTTTTACAATATGCAGCTCATCCTAAAAACCGTTCTACAATATGCAGCTCATCCTAAAAACCTTTCTACAATATGCAGCTCATCCTAAAAACCTTTATACAATATGCAGCTCATCCTAAAAACCTTTATACAATATGCAGCTCATCCTAAAAACCGTTCTACAATATGCAGCTCATCCTAAATACCTATTCGATGAATAATAGTAATATTCTGCATACAACAAGAATGAAATTTTTATTTGCAGCAAAAATTAAATGGATGTATATTTTACTGTATAAAATTTCTTACCACTGTGTATATATATATTTATTTCATTTACTTTCGTTATATCATTTTTATCAAATACATAGTATAATTCTAATTAAATTTATAATGTCTCCTCAACGTACAAGTTTAATAAACATACTATATTATAAATGCGATAATTAAATAGTGCGAATTGAAAATAAGACAAAAATATGAAGTTACGAAAATCTCCAATTATGTTTAGAAGTACGTGTGTATCAGACTTAAGTATTATTCTTTCGTATACGTGGACATACTTTTTAGGGTTTGCTACGTGGAGGGGGGGTATTTCCCCCCCTAGAAAACCAAACTTCCTATCATCCGATGAAGCTGAAATTTGGTATACAGATACCTGCTAAAGACTTATCGAACGATTTTTTTTTGAAAAAAAAATAATCAATTGGTATCATTATTATAACCTGATTAAATCATGAACTCCAGTTAAAAAAACTATAGGAAAATAACCACATATATGCCATATATTGACCAATAAATGCTATAACTTTTGTTCAATGCAATCAATTGACTTGATTCTGTTTGCATCTGATTTTAGGTCACAAGATATATATATTTTTGACAATTTTTATAATTATACTACTTATAAAAATAAGCTATAAGTAGTATAAATGCTATTTGAGTATTATTTTAAATTGCTGGTTGTTTTAATAAATAATTTTATTATTTAAGTTAAATGGATATAAATTACGCTAAACTTTTCTTTTTTATTAATGGTGCAAATTTCAGCTTCTAATATCATTGGCAAGTATGAAAACCCAGGTGGGTATAAATTGGATAAATAACAACACCATTTTTTTGGTATGTAAAAATATCGAAATTATATTTGTTATATATTTTAGTCAGATAAAAGTATTTTAGCCACTGAGTAAAAAATTCAGAATCATACGTTTTATAGTTCAATCAAAAACTTTATTTCCTTGAAAAAAATTGGCTTATTTTTTTTTAATTACCTCTACACGTACGAAGGGTTAATATAGAGTTATTAACATAAAATGCAATAAAATAATGTCTTCGCATCAAGTTTTTTTTAATAAATTAGTTATATCATTCATTTTATGAATTATGTAAAAAAAATTTTTTAATCTAATCTCTAAATATAATATAATTAGAAAATAATGCAAAAATAATGCAAATTATAATATAAAATCCCTTATAAAATTAACTAACAAGTATGTGTGTCAGACATGCAATAAAACTTATAATAAAAACAACAACAACAAAAAAACTAATAAAATTAATATCAGATCTTCAGGCCTGTTTTACATAGAGTACAAACGATGTTTAGATTGCAAACATTTTATATAAATTATATTTATGGTTTGATGATAACTCATTCCTTTTGTTTGAACTTTCTGGAGTTTAGTCATGCATGTTGGTTTTATTCTATTTAAACCATTCTGATATTATTATAACATTTTGTTTCTTATTTTATCGTCGGTTTGATAATTTCCGATTCTTCTTTTTTATTTGTTTTGTGGTGATGTTGAGGATTTGTGCAGTTGAGGATTTGTGGATGTTGTGATGTTGAGGATTTACCATTATTCTAATAAAATGTGATAATATGAACAACTAAACTATAAACTAAAAATATAAATGATTGATATCCAATTATGTTGTTACAGTAATAAATTATATTTGTTATAATTTTACAGCTTTTATACTATTTATACAGAATTTAATATTTAAAATTAATATTTTGTACATTTTTATATTAACTATTTTGGCTGTTGTATCAATTGGGAAACGTTTGAACAATATTAATGAAATAAGTTCTGTCATTTAGGCGACTAGTTTCTTTCTATAGTATACTATAGTGATATATAATATTCATATAAGGATGATAAACATTAATTTGTAGGGCAGAATGTGTGTTTTGGTGGATAATTACTATTTTATTAATCAGTATTTTTATAATAATTAAAAAATATTCTAAAAAGATATTTTCTATAAAAGCAAATAATATTGCTAGATTTGATCTTAAACCGTTGCAAAATTATTTGTATTAAAATATAAATTTTTGTGTTATTAATTCTATGAAATTCACCAATAAATACAATATTACATAACTTAGAAAACATAACTTTTCGCTTCCTAGTTTTATTTCAAAAATATTTTCTTACCATTTCTGTTTTGTTTAAATTATCAAGAAACAATTCCGTTAATTAAGTATTGATTCTTTTTACCACTTCATTATATTTATTAAAAAAAACATAATGTGCTTTTGAAAAATTGAATAAATTTAGCAAAAGTATTATAGATTATATTTTTATCAATATTAGGTCTAATTAACTAGTTATGATTAATAGTAATAATTTATGTTATATTTGGAAATACTGTTATGGTTATTTAATCAATTTAAATAAAATAAAATTGTAAAAAGTCTTGATACAAATATTACATTAAAATACACTTAGAGAAATTATACTTGAAAACGTAGTATATATCTAAATATTTTATAAAATGTAATCGGTTTGAGACTTGGTTAAAATACACAATAAACAAAATAGTTTAAGCAAATTAAGTTTTAAAATATTAAACAATTATTTAAATTAAACAAATTAAACATTAAGTTTAAACAAATTAATTTAATATTTAAATCTGTTGATAACTTACGTTAGTGAATGATATTGATGTTAAATAAATGTTGATATATATGTAAACAAAAAAGTATCTCCTGAAGCATGAATTTTACACAATAGATTGCTGAGCTTTTATTTATTTTTTCAAAACATATCAACCAATGAAAGAGTGGTTTAAATTCTCGTCTACTGCTAGATTATCCAATGTTGATAAAGTCGTTCAGTTTATATATATATTCAAGTTATAATATAATTATACTTTTTTTATAATGTTACAAATTAATTTAAAGGTTTATATATAATGGCACTTGTGATAAGTAATGTAATGATATGCACGTTATTAATATAATATTAAAAATATAATATTTTAGAATACGTACAGATTAATATTTTCTAAATATATATAAACACTATCATCAGTATTACATCAATATAAATGATGATTATATTAATTTTACCGGAAATGTCGCGTCTTGGACTCTTTGACCCCTTTCCAAAATATCACAAATAGTACAATTATATAACTAGTTTTAAAATTATTTTGACAATTTTAAGCAGTAATGATTTTTATGTTTTTAATTCTCAGTTGTTAAAGTGGTTTTTTAATTAAAAGGTAAATTAAATTACAATATGTGGTGCGGCGTAACATAATTATATTACTTATTTATTTATTATTACGTAATATACTAATTGTATAATGTAACAAAATATGTTGTATTATATTTCTCTTAAGAGGCAACAATTATTGATTTCCAAAGTCTGTTTTCAACAAAACAGCGCATTTTAATACAGGGTATTTTTTCTTTGTCTTCCTATATATTTTTTACAATACAGACATTTCTAAAATCACGGCCTTCTTGTTAATAATGTGTGCCTGTTAGAAAGGTAGATGTTCTTTTTTGTTGGCCCTTTTAGAAAAGCCTTAACGGGGGTTGATACTTAACATTGCATCTGTTTTTTATGTTATTCGTAACATGTTATTCATCATCATAAAACTTATTAAAAACTGCACATAAAAGGATCAATGAGGCAAAACAGTAGGCAAGTGAGGACAAGGCAAACTGACATGTATTCTCCAGTTAGTTATATGAAATTTTTAAATTGTCATTATTAAATGTGCAATTGATACACTAATAAAATGAATACACTATCACTATTTTAAATAATATTAAAAACTGGAATTTTAATATTATCCTTTTTTTCAAAGATCTCTAAACTGCAAAATTAAAAACACTTCACCCAACAGGAATAAACAAACGCATAATGATCTTGTCAAATACTGTTATGTTATTATTTAGGCAAAACTCATTTCTTTACAAACTGTACATATAGATAATATTATTATTCTACTATTGTTTGAATATTTTCAAAATTCGTCTTAAAATTTATATATTTTGTCTAAAATTTGAAGTTGATTCTCAATTAATTATTCACAGATATAATTTTGAGAAAGATAGAAATATTGAAATCTTTGAGTGATTTATATAATATATATTTCCAAATACGTCTTACATATTCTTTATATCTTTCTATATAATATTCCATATTAGAAAAAGTATAAATATCTTACTTTTAAACATTTCGATATAGCTGTAAACTTTCCAATTCTAAAATATATAGTCAAATTCAAATATATATTTAATAAAATTTCAGCATAGTTATATAAAGATTATAGTTTTTATATAATCAGATGTGTGTAATGTGTTTATTTTTATTCCACCTTTAATTCCCTACAATAATAACAGGAACCTCTTATTTCGTAAATAAGTATTTTTAATTAACGAAGTCTTCGTTCGGATAGTGAAAACTGATACAAAATGTCAAATGCAATACAGCTGTTGATGCTAAAAAAATAGCTAACATGTTTTTTTGTAACCGGGAGCGTTATCCGCGTGCTTAAAATAACCACTGTAATCGGAACTCACTAATTAAAAAAAACATATTATTTACACTTCCAAAAAAGCTATTTTAATAAGATTTATGTTTTTATTCAATTTATATTTCTAAAAATTGTTGAAAAAGTGTTGACCCATTACTTTAAAATAGTTGAATTACAAAACTTTTGGTGTGTAATTGTTATTGTTAATATGTTAATAAATATAAAGTTTATACTTTCCAAAAAACAAATTACATAGCAAATAATACAATATTGCTCTTTTTTAAGAATTGAAACCAATTCCACAATTATTCTGAATTTATACCTTTCCTATATTTTCTGTCTTGCTTTAACCTTATACATCATATTACATCAAATTATATACATCATATTATTAAATCATATACATATATTGCACCATATTATATCAAACATCTACTATTCCTTTGATATGAATTTATTGTTTAAAACAAATGTCTATCACAATCAAACCTTTTAAATTATATTTGAGCGAATTTCTTAGGATTCACAAATTATTATAAATGCTATAAGAATGAGTTCATTTGGCGGCACGTATAGATTTGATATCTAAAACAGCGTCAATAATCCAATTAATTTTTAATGTTGTATATATAATTAAAACAATAAGGTCGACGTTTTTCAAGTCAGTGTATAAATTGACTATAAATGAAAAAATAAAGGAAGTAAAAAGATAAAAGAACAATAATGATGTTTGAAACATGTCACAAATATAATTATATTTATTGTAACTTGAACATTTTTATTCTATTTTTGCGTTGTTTTGTGTTCGCTACTAAATGTAGAGTATTTTTCAATTAATGCATATATCTTTTCACTAATACTGTGTAAATGAAATTAATATTGTATACATTTAACCAATATAAGTATATAATATAACATTGAGAAATGTTAACTATTTAAATGCAAATATTTGAGTCCCTTTTTTACGTAATAAATTATTTTGTGAATGGATAATTATTTTTTAACTTAACATTTTGTGAATTGTTTTTGTAAATAAGTGAGTAAATGAAGAACAAAAAATTAGACCAAACTTTCCATAGAATGCTGTACTCAGTGATCTTTTTCAGTAAAAGTTCTATCGGAAATTTTTGCTTTTACATAATATCTAGATAGATTATTTCAGAATATGTTACTATTTTGTAACGGTGCAACTATGCGTCTACATGTGCTGTTACAAAACATGAACATTCTGAGGCATTGATCGCATAACTTAAATAACCATCTATTGAAGTGCATAGAAATAAAGTTCGAGCATCTATGCTTTCGTGAATATAAAGAAGTAAGCTGCGCTGCACCTGATTGTCTTCGCATACATCTAAAAATCAGAGAAAGGGACACTATCTTGACCTCTACCACAACAAGACGGAAACTGTCAGTCCCGTCAGCAAGCAATCAGTGTCATTCAGACTGTGGGGGGTTTATGTTTAAAATGACCACTTCTGTAAACTCGCACTTTTTTCTTTCTTTTTAAAACTTTTATCGGTTGGCTGAAATGTCCAACTTGGACATTCAGCTCATCAAAGGACAAATGGACACTGAAATACAAACTGAAGGATGTGTTTGAATCCAGCTATCTTGATCAAACGGCGTATAGGGATCTAAATAATATCAAACAGGCAGAACTTTATGTTATATATTTCATTTTATTAATATTTTTGGTAATATTCTTAACTATACTAGTTTTAAATAATCCTAACATGTTACATGCTCATTTGACTAAATTGTGAACTTATCTATAAATATAAGTAATTTTCATGTTATAATAGCGGACTAAAATTAAATGATTTTGCAATAAGTCAAAAAATGTTATCTTCAATATTAACGATACATTGATAAAATTGGTTTGACTAAGGCTGATTTTTATTAGTTTAAATTGGTTTTAGCAGACAAAATATCGATTTTAGTTAACAAAAAATTTGTAAATGTATATAGAAAATAAATTTATTTGTGAAGATTTTAATGATACTAAAAAAAAGGTTCAATAGAAGACTAAAAAACAAATCATAATAGAGATGTTTCAATTAAATGAATAAAACGCAGAGCAATGAGTCAACTTTTCTAGCGGTAAACGGTAACGCTACAAATATCATCAACAGGTGAGTTTGGAACATTTAACACGAGTATCGAGTATTATTAGCAAAACATGTTTTTTTCTAAATAAATCTAAAAATATATTGGGCTATGGTAGGTCGGACTCCCCATTGTCACACCATTAATCTGCTCGTATATTTTCCTTTATGCTTAAAAATTCGCATATTGAAATGTTAAGGAGACAATTTTAAGGTTTCTAAATGAAATGGATGTTTAATGCTAAAAATATCCAAATAATCATACGAACAAATAATATATATTGCTTAATTCAGTCTTTTACATTGGTAAGACAAAATATATCAAACGACTGTTTTAGGAACATAGATCTTAAAAATCTTCCACAGGGCTTCATGTTTATATATTTAACAATTGTTCGTATGATTTTAAATTCTGTTTAGGAGATTGTGAAATTTTTATATATTTATCTATGAAGCTATTATAAAAAAACACAATCCTTCAATTAACAGAATTCTTACTATTGTATTAAAAGAGAATTACTAAAAAATTAATTTTCGCCCTCTTAAAACTTTTTAGTTTAAAATTGTTTTAAATAAAGATGTGAATTACTATTGATCTTACATTAATTACATCGATTACTTAAATTTATAATGCAAGTTTAAAAATACAAAAAATTGATTATTTAATTACGAAAAATAAAAAAATATTTAACTTATCTTTCTATTTAAATAGTTGCATATATCAGAAACGGTCATGTAGTAAAATTATGGCAAGGGTGGATGCCCGTTTATTGGTTATCAATCTATTATTAGGAAATAAATTGATTATTAAATTAATTCAAATTAATTGTTAAAGATAAGAATAATTACAATTTGTTGTTTTTAAAATATATTTTTACAATGATTTCAATTCACAAAATTATATATTTTAATTTATTGTTCTATATAGTTTGTTTAATCATAGTTAAAAAAATAATATTTGTGTACATTTACAATTAACTTATATTATACAATTTTCTGCATTAAATATTATATTATGATTATAATTTTAAATGAATTCTAATTATTGTAGTATTAATAATTGTAGTATTATCTGAAATATTTAGTATGCCTATGGAATAATGCAAATCGTCCGATTTTATTGAATTATTTTGGCTAAATAATTAATTATTTTTATTAAAAAACCAGCTTCCAATAATAAAAGCGATATACTGTTAATGAATACATTTATATCTAGGTAAACTACATAATTATAAGAAAATTAGACTTTATTGAAAATTATTACGTTGCTTTAAATATAAACACTGCTCACCTAAGTGCAACAATAAAACCGATATCAATGGATGATAGATACATTTTTAATAAGATAACATTTAACAAGATATAATAGAATCTAATATCCTTTTTCTGCAACTATTCAAATACATACTTTGCCAATAAAGGTTACGTCCCTTGCTTTCTGTGTAATTAGCACTAATCCCATTGAAAAGTAAAAATAATCAGCGAAAATATTTATACAACAAGAACTTTTATCTTCTTTAAATATCATGATATTTATGCATAAAATGTAAACATTGCAATTGATATATTAAAAGGTTAGATTATTGAACTGGAGGTGAAAATTTTGTCTACTTAAAAGGTTGCTAAAGTACAGAGTAATTGTATTAAATATATTATTATAAGTTAAACTGTGATGGTGCTTAATATATAAATGATATATAAATTAATTAATGAATACATAACAATAAAACAAAATTTACTAAAATGTAAAAAGTCTATTTTGTTGTTCAATGAATGTAGTAGTATAGTATCAAATAAAATAAAATAAATACTAATCAAGCAAAATGGACTACTATTAAAGTGTTAGTATGATAAGATTAGCTTAAAGTTCCGTGTGTTTGATATTAGTTAGATCCCTATACACCGTTTGATCAAGATAGCTGGATTCAACCACATCAGCTTCAGTTTGTCTTTCAGTGTCTATTTCTCGACTATCTGCTAATTCTAGTTCACCTTTGGTGAGCTGAATATCCAAGTTAAACATGTCAGCCAAACGATCAAATTCTTCAGCGTTTGTAAGTAGAATCGATTGATTTTCCTGTAAATAGAATTATCATTTAAAAATTCGTTAACAGTGTCAAAAATATGTTTTAGCGTCAACAAATTCACATATATAAATGAAATAAATTATTATATATAAATAAATAATAATGAGCACAAATTATAAATATAGGTAAATAACCAACATGAGCAGAGTGAAAGTTTATTAACCAATGCAGTTATTTGATATTTAACCTACATTTTGATATTGCATTAATTTATATATTAATTTTGCGTCTATTGATAATTATTGATAGATTTTTTATTTATCCGTATTTATTAACGGTCATAATTGCCAAGAGGAGGTAATAACGATATAATTTTTCATAGGATATAGCCCAAAAAATAGTCTAAAAAAATTAAAATACTTAATTATATTTTCATTTATGGAAATCTGTGGCTTAAATTATCCGGTATAATGTAATATATTAACTGTCATTAAAACAATACATAATTTTTCAATTGTGAGAAAATTAAGTTATATTTTTTATAATGACATATAATAATTGTGTACACATATTTTAAATAGCAAATCTTAATTAGAACAATAAATAGTGAAAAAATAAAGTAATTACAGAAATTATTATAAAAATTATTACACATAGAGAGTATCTATATAGTGAGTTCTTATGGTGAGGAAATTTTGGTAAAAGAAATTAAATTTATGCATGAAAAAATCTTCTCTGTTCTTTCGTTCTGTAATGTTGGTTAGCATCAATTATATTCAAGGGTGTCCATTTATGTTTATATTAAGTTATTTTTTGTTTTTACATTTATAACAGTAGTAGGGAAGGAGCTCCTTGAATCCACCCCCCTCCGCCCACGCATTTTTTGATGACTCACCCCCCCCCGTGACCTTGATGACTCATTTCTAAAAATAGATTATGACTCACCC
>JAUZND010012186.1:0-28552 GCA_034780555.1 Coelogynopora nodosa | reverse complement strand
GATGAGATTGAGATAACACTTATGAATACCGATCTGAGATCAATCTCAGTCTCAACAATAAATCTCCTAACTTAGATATCAGTCTCTTGTCTCAATCTCTTGAGATCAATCTCACTTTTATGAATACGGCAATATGAATTACCACAATTTGTAATATTCGATAATTACAGATAACAATATAAATCAGATTTGAGTAAATTGTAAATGGAAATGTTTTCCCCGTTAAAACATAAATTATGTAATAGAGGGATGGCATACAGATTATATGTATAAATTATATATCATCAAAAAAAACATTAAAAAAACATTATTTTGATATTAAAAATAATTGATAAATAATTATAATGACAAATATAATTTTATAAACATTGCTTATGCTATCCGGAAATAGAAAAAAAGTGTTTCTATAATCTTTTTTGAAGAATCTCTATTTAAAGCTCACATTAAGTATTATACGTATTATACCAATAGAAGTGTTTTAATTTACAATTGGTTATCAAAATCACATGTCGCATCTTTGAAAATTTGCTATAAATGTTTAGTTTTTGTAACGTCATCAATCGCATATGCAGAAAAACGCAACCAAATAGGGTGTGACTTCCAATAGATTTGAAATCAGCGCATCAAATGACCTCTAGGTATCCTTCAATAAACAAAACAAGGTTCGGTGAATGTTAGTCCCTTATCGCTCTTACTACTACTTATGCTTATCATCTAGATAATAATAAAAATTGGACATGTACTAAAAAAAATCTTTTGTATACTCAAAATATATTCAAATGTTGTTGTTGGAAAAACGTTATTAAAAAATTCTCACAGCTACTTTCAAACACTCAACTTTATATTATATATGTTTGTACCTAAACATTAGACGCTTCTGGAAGCATTTCCTGATTCTACAGTGCCGAACTATTAATTCAATTTTTTATTCGATTATTTATTTCAATTCAATTATTTTTGGTTACAATATTGAACTGTTTCTAAGCTGTGTTTTTTGTTTGTGTTTGCTTTCATTATAGGTATCGCCATTCTAAAGTCACTATTTCACTAGATGTGAAGGAGGTACCCAAAAATCCACCTCTCTCATTGAGGGGTTGTGGATGCTCCCCCTCTGGGAAGAGGGGCCAGAGTATGCATGATTATATAATACACTAATCTATTTTAATAACTTTTTTTGTTAATTAATTTGATGTGTACTATTTTAGATATTGATTGTGTTTTACTTAATTCAATTAATTTTTAATAATGAATATAAGTTTGATTAGAATGATTTCGTCCAGATATCTTTGTGTTGGTTTCGATGTATATAAAACTTCAATTAAATAGTGTTATTGTAGGCATAGGGGTATCATAAGAATTATAGAGAATAATAGAATCTCGAAAATAAAGTTAGATATCCCGGATATTTCAGACTTTAAATATTAAAATTGTAAGTGTTTAAGCATTTGGATAACAATCGATAATTTGTTATTTAGGAATGTCTGTGATATTATAATCATGATCATTTGTGGCAACACTATATCCAGATTATATTGGTTCACCTTGTCACCTTGTACCTCCAAGTCGCTGGCGACCTTTGGAGACACGCATGATCATTGTCGTCCAGCCCTTCCTGTCCACAACCATGTCCATCAATTTGCGAAGTGTTTCTCCTGTCGCATCCTTTATTACCTCATCGATCCATCGTGTGGCAGGTCTGCTTGAGGATGATTGAGCTCAGTCGTGTAGGGTTGCTCAGTCGAAGAACAATCGAGATGTTCGTCCTTCGTGCTGTCCAGGGGATTTTAAGTAACTTTCGAAACATTAAAATTCAAAATTATATTAGTTAGAGCGGTTTATATACAAATATATTTGTATTGATTAAAAATAGATTTTGTAAACTGCTCAACAATAACTACATAATAACAATGTTATTCGCTATTTATATATAAAATTATGTACAAATTTTTCGGATATATTCCGCATATTCCTTAGTTTGATACGTATTTTATTGTGAGTTCTAAAAATATTTTCTTTTAAGCGTTATTGACAAACGTGAAACATAATATGTATTTTTTATTTATATTTTTATATAATTTACATTTAAGATTGTCTTATTTTATTTTACGTAATTGAATACATGTTAAAAACTTTATATTTAGATATGTAGCTAATATTTATGTTAAATTGCGACACATACAATAGAATACAAAACATAAATCTGATTGATTACATATATAACTGTAGTATGTATATGTTATAAGGATTTGTTGCTTTTTAATATTTACACGTGTACAGATAATATCATTCATTAACCATAGCAGTACTTATCTCATTTGGAAAGAGGGCGCATAATTTATCCATACTAGCATAAAATCTATATACGATTACAATATATCTGCTGAAAGGTTTTTTGTTATTAAAAAAGTAATCAAAAATGAAGTAAAGACATTGTGAATCCTATACTACTGTGAATACAGATAAGAATATGATTAAGCCCTATATAATATACTTCTGATTAGTCGGAGGAGACTTAATTGGTTATAGACATTGTAAATAGAGCTATTTTATAAGTTGAGGTAAAGACACTAATTAAATTGGGTCTCAATTAATATACAATACTTAACATAATTTTTGGGTAGGATATATTAAGAAAGGCTCGTTGTTTAATGTCTCTTTATTTCAGAATAAACAATGAGTGACAAACACATTAACTGAAACATAAAATACAGAACAGCATATTGTTAATAACAAACGAAAAGGTACATATAGCAAGTACATATAAAAAAGGTCAACACATGTAAAATAATAATAGTAAGTAAACATGAATTCCTAGCTACAATATACATGTATATTACCTAAGTATATAGGTATTTTCAATTATATGTGTAAGTCATATACATTGTATATCCTACCAGAGATATTCCCTGTATCCTATCCAAAAATTTACCCGTCAAGATTTAAATAACTATGTTCTACATCAAAACGCCTTTGAGTCTACGATCACAAAGAAATCGCCTCCGAGCTAAAGCGCTATTAGGTTATTGGCTGAAGTCACCCGACCAACATGCGCTTTTCAATTCCGGCTACGCCAATATGACAATTCGCTCTATCGTTGTAGAACCACATATATGATTTGGTGCTATACTACGCCAGCGCTTTAGCACGTGGGCGATTTCTTTGTGCGAGCGCAAACACTCGAAGGCGTTTTTTATTAAAGCGAATGTAACCAGGGCTAATTTATTCTGAGGCGAATGTGAACAAGGACGCCTGGTTATATTAGTTTAGTATATTAAAGTAGGAGGAGTCAGTAAAACAACTCATTATATATTATATAGGTACCTTATAATAATATGTAAACCACATCGCATCATTAATCTCATGCATTATAATTATAATCTATGTTATAAGTATAACATACCTCCCACTTAATAAAACAAATTTGTAAGAAATACCGTCTACAAATACACTAACTGTGAGAATACCAAATCGCGCATTATAAATATAATTTGACAAAACATAATAAGATCTTTTTAATGTAAAAAACTTAGTAAGTTTTTGGTAGGATTAAAATCCAGAAAAATCTTTACAATTAAATTTCTCAGTATGTTTTACTAAGTTTATTTTGTCGGGTTGTCGTGAGATAACATTTTTATTTAACTCACTCAGTAGTTTGTCTGAGCATTTATTTTGTTATATTTATGTTATAATATATGGTATTGCTGACTGCAATCCAAGCTACTTTATTATTAGCAAGATTTTGTCAAAATGCGGTGTAATATTATAATAATAAACTCCTATTATAAAAAGTGTTTTTAAAATTAGAGCCCGTTTAATTTCGCCCATTTATTTCGCATTCGTTTTTGATTATTGAATTTTTTTTAGGTAAGTGAAAAATATCATAGTTTGTTTTTTTGCGTTTGTAAAAAAAGAAAAGTAGTTATTTACAAATAGTAGCATAATACAAAATGCGGTCATTTCAAATAAATATTAGTATTATATTAGGGGATATATATTTTTAATATTTAAATTATTTTTATATTTTTATTATTATAGATTATTATATATTTAAAACAAATAACCATATTAAATAAACATATTTCTTTAATCCAGCTTTAAGTATGGTTTTTTGTTCTAAATTTAGAAATATACTTTTGTTTTATATTATATTCCCGTGAAACTACTTTTTGAGTATATACAATAAGTAAACTACTTATTGAGTCAAAACGTCACCACGACAAAACGTCACCACAACATAACGTTACCATTGTTTATAATATCCATAATATTCTGTATAACTGAAAATTAAATATAATGTTATGGGGAAAATAAAATAACCCAATTGATCTTATTTTGTTGTGAAATTATTTTGTGAATAAATTATGTTGTGAATATATTTAGAATAAATTAATTATATATATATACCATTTTAAAATTGATGAACAAAATGGTTAGCAATCCGGCAACCAGGAAATATAATAATAAATATTTTAAAAAATATATTTAATGTGGATGAAACAATTATAAATAAAATAATAACAGTGTGACTGGGTCTGGGAGTCTGGATTTCCTGGAAAAGCTTTGGCTTTTTTTAATTTCCTAGAAAAGTCCTGGAAATTTTAGACAATAAGCATATTTTTAAATGTTTGTTGTTATATTTAAAGATTGCTTGAATAATAATTCATGAATGATAATAACCCTTTGATACAAGATATGTTTGCAAGTTATGTACCTCACTCTCAGACTCAGTTACTCCTAAATACCTTGGCTGCTACTACAACACCTTCCGGCCTTCCAATATACAACTACATATTAACTGGAAAGAGATGACTATTAAGGCAGAAGCCCTCTGGTGCTTAAAGGTGACTATTGACCATCTTTTATAATATCAGTCTTGTTTCATTTGATCTTTTTGGATAGTGAAATTATTAAAACATTAGTTTGGGGTACAATAAAGCTTGCTATATCATTCTGTATGGTTTAGCCCCTTATTTTCACAAAGAAATTTTGACTGAACTGCAAAAACAATAAGTAAATTTTGCAATTTCTTTTGTTGATGAGTCACTTAACAAAAGTGTGCAACTGGGACAGGTCAAATACTCAGATGGACCTTATTAAGTCTGGTTTTGGTGTAATACTTCTGAGGGACCAATACCAATGGTAGTTAACACATCTGACCTTTTGATTTTTCAATGCAGCTAAAGCAGTTGATTTACTGAGACATTTCCAAGCTGGGTTGGAGGTTTGAATACTAATCAAATGGTCCAGGTCTCAATGGAAGGTCCTAATGTTAATTGATCCTTCTTTTCTAAACTCAAAGAATCAACTTCTTCTAGTTCTGAGCTGGATAGTCCTGAATGTGTGTAAACAGGAAGTTGTAGGCTCCACATAGTACATTGTGCATTTAGAACAGGTCATGGAAGTAGTCAATGGAAGATTGACCAAATCTTGTATTTTATTTATGCTTTTACAACCATCAATGGCTTCAAAATTTGCCAGCCATCATAAGGGCTTAAGAAGGATGGGAAAATATTATAAAATATGTATCTGCCTGTAAAGATAACAAGGTGCAGGAGCTGAAAAACTACTCATTCAAAGTTTTAGAAGATGCTGTCTCTGATAAGCTGACACTGGCAAAACAGGAATTTTGTAAAGGGCTTTGGAAGGATGGGAAAATATTATAAAATATGTATCTGCCTGTAAAGATAACAAAGTGCAGGAGCCCAAAAACTACTCATTCAAAGTTTTGGAAGATGCTGTCTCTGATAAGCTGACACTGGCAAAACTTGAATTTTGTAAATCTGTTTGTCTTCAGCTCCAGCCATTTCTCACCAAGTACCAAAGTGAAGGTCCAATGATTGCTTCCTTTTCAAAGATCTGGATCAATTGACAAGAGCGTTGCTAGGACGATTTGTGCACAAGAGTGTTATTGACACATGTTCAACTACAAATAAACTGTTACAACTAGATGTCAGTGAAAACTTACTGGCTCCCAAGAATATATCATTGGGTTTTGCTGCAAATGAACTTATCAGAAAGGTTGATGTCAGTGATTTGAACAAATATACATTCCGTCAACAGTGTCGCTCATTTCTTGTTGATCTTACATCTAAATTACCATTGCGCTATTCATTTGTGTGCCATGCTAGTTGCCTATCTCCCAGTCACATAGCCAATTCTCCCAATCGTGCAAATGAACTATTCAGAAAACTACTTCAGCAACTTTTCCAGCTAAAATGATTCAGTGCTGAATTCTGTGATGAAGCCAACTTTCAATTTCCACAGTTTTTGGCTAATGTTTTCAAAGATAACCTTTCTGCATTCCAAGAGTTCTCACCAACCAGCAGCCGTCTGGACATCTTTCTTGCATCATTTCTTCATGAAAACCCTGCCTATACCAATGTCTATGAAGTTATAAAGATAACCTGTGTCATGTTTTCAGGCCAAGCTGCTGTTGAACGTGGCTTTTCCGTAAATAAAGAGGTGCTTTCAGACAATATGAGAGAACCATCAATCATTGCTCAAAGAAAAGTACTGAAAATTGCTGTCCAAAGTGCTAATGGTATTGACAAAATTTCTCTGTATCCTTCACTCTTGAAATTTATCTGTGGTGCTCGTGTTGCTTAACGAACTGCACTAGAAAATGAAAAGGCAGACGAGAAGGCATTGGCAACCAAAAATTTGGCAAATAGAAAAAATTAAATAATCGAAGCAAGAGCTTCAGTCGAAAAAAACTAAGAATTGAAAATATGCTTCAACTTCTTTTAAACGAGGCTGATGTCCTGGCTGATCAAGTAGAAGCAAAGGGGAACATCACAATTCTGTCCAAAAGCAATGCTTTGAGAATGAAGTCCAAGAAACAAGCCCTCATAATAACAGACCTTGAGAAACAGATTGACGAAATGAAAAAGTAAACGGTAGCATGCCTTCACTGGACTGACGTTTTTTAATAGGCAGTGGAATAAGGGGTTGGGGTAATTATCATATTTCCACTTAATGGATTGAGCTGAAATTTATATATGCCTACCTCAAAAAATTAATCGCCTAAAAGAAAAAAAGGCCGATGACGTCATTATTCCAATACTAGAAGGAAAATAAAGAACATTTTCACAATTCTCATTGGATATGCTATCGGGCATTATTTTTTAAAAATCAATATTTTTGAAAATTTATTCAGTAACATTCGTTTTTTTTCTGAAACATAGCCAACTTTAAATTTTCAAAGGCCGGTCACGTAACCAAGGGGGTCCGGACCAAAAAAATGTTTGTGCCAAAATGTTGTACATTGTGTCCAAATTTCAGCTCAATTGGTAATGTCATTCTTGATCAGTTTTAGATATGGGCTAGGGGGTATATTAACTGTTGTGTACCTCAACATTTTAGAAGACCTTTCGGCTTTACAATAACATTCATTTTGAAATAATATTTCTGAGATATTGTTATTTTGTCTCACCTCTAATCAGGAGGAATAACGTTTGCATATTTTTAGATTTTTTTCTGTTATTTATTTCACTTGGAGGTACTGCTTATGCGTTATATACATTTCTTGTTTGTAAATATATTAAAAATCACTTTTTATCTCGAGATTGCAGAAAGTATTTGGTTGTAGCAAGCCTCCACTTTGTACATAATAACCTATAACATTATACATGTCATAGTTATACCTACTGTCATAGTATTTTTTTGTCTCATGTCTAATCAGGAGGAATGACATTTTCAGACCTGCCAACTGTATCGATTTTTACTGTCCCGATAGTTTGGCCTTTTAATGCCTTTAAATGTATTCTTAGTTTGTAAAAGTTAAAAAATGTCAACACTATACTTGGTTAGATTTGAGTCAACACCAGGTTTGGCTCCCACCCAGCCATATGACCCTGGTAGTTGGGTCGTTGTCCCATTTTGCGATCTTCACAAGTTGGCAGGTCTGTGTTTTACATATTTTGTTGCATCATTGTATACTATTTTATACTTATTTTACTTGGAGGTGTTGTTTATGTATTAATACAATTTGTGTTTGTTAATATTGTTAATACTTTAAATTATTTTTTATCTTGAAATCAATCTTAAAGGTCCTGGAATTTTTGGGTTAAAAAAGCGCAGTCACCCTGTTTATATGGTCCTGTTTGATTTGCAATTAAAGTATTATTTTGACAAAAATACACTTTTCATTAATTTTCTCAATTATCTTAAAAAATATATTTTCATAAAGTAACTTTTCTTGACAATAATACAAATTTTCAACATCACTTTATCCAAAAAATCTCAATTTTTATATCTTTTTAAATAATTTTAGATAAACAATAATATTTTTATATTCTATATGTTGTATAAAAATTCAGTATTTCTGCAAATTCCCAGCTTTTATTAATGAAAATATAGTATTATTAATAAAAGTAAATACTTTTATATTGAAACTTATATATATTACATAATATCAAAATTAATGCTAATTTTTATAAGTACATTATAAAGTGTATTATAAAAGTATTTTCTGCATAGTTTTATAATTTGTATTTAAATACATAAACACAATTCCATGACACTAAATATAAATTTCATTCTAAATATTTCAATGCTTAAAGTGTACCTTTATCAATACAGTAGACAAAAGTGAAATGTGAAACTATGAGGACATTTTTGTAAGTAAATCTGACTACCAAAAATGCTTATTTTTAATTAATTATTTCATTATCAGCAATAATAGCTGTAACATATTCCATGTATATTACACTCTGGCTCATCTCATATGCACACCATGTATTAAAATGTTAGTACCTAATAGTAATACAAATATATATTTCTGTGTTATGTAATTGTGTTTATATGTTAATACAATTTTATTTAAATGTCTTTATATTTTTATGAATCACAATATATGTTAATTACAATTATATTATTTTAAAAATATCAGTTAAATATTATTAAATATTTTAAAATTCATGGCGTTAAGTAGATTAGTAATGACCTGTTTTGTTGCTTATTAGTGAATGTATAATATGTTTTTCATTATTTTAATTTAGAATTAATTTTTTTGTTGTTGCATAAGTATTATTATACTACATTTCAGATGGTCATCACTTCATTGAAAATCAGTTCAATATTGATAAAAAGACAAACCTTATAAAGAGAAAACTCGTAAGTATATTTAAAGTAATATTAAATTAAAGTAAAATTAAAGTATATTAAGTAATTTAAATTATAAATATATATGAAACATAAGATCTAGTAAACCATGTAAATATATGTAAACCAGTATGTAATATACAAAATATGTATACCAATAATTATGTAACCAGACAGTTAAATTTGATAATTTCTCCTGATACAAAACTTGTTTTCAAAATCTTTATTCATGGAACACTCATACAACATTATGTACTTTAAATTTAATGTTCAATTAATAAGAAAATCAAAATTTTTATACATGATTTATAAAAAAGAAGCTTTGTTTTAAGGATTTTAACTCAAAGTATAAAAATTGAGTTTATTGCTTTTTTATAGAAATGTTAGTTACATTTTAGTATTTCAGTCAATTTATGCAGTTTGTGTCATTTTTTAAAGCTTATTTATAATTTTAGTGTTGTTTTTAAAGATATCTGTTTTATATTTTAGTATCATGTCTAAAAAAATTGAATTGCATAATTCTATCAATCAAAATAGAATTTATGATGCTCCAGGTATGTTTTTAAAACTTTTGTTTTTGGTATATTAAATTTTCTTATAAATTTTGATTTACTTGATAATGTCATATTTAGTAAAAATAACATTTTCATAATTAAATATGATATTTTCTTATTTTGAATATTAGTACAACAATTGTATTATTTCATTACGTATGACATGTAGGTATAAATATCTTCTGAAGGGTTTATTGAAAGTTGTGATTTTAGATTTAACTTTTTGATAATATATTTAAATTTAGTTATATTTACTTTTTGTTTTAGGCCTAATTGGTCTTCAAAACTTTGGTAATACTTGTTATTTCAATGCTACAGTACAAGCCTTATCACACTGGTAAGTAAATTATAAATGTCTATATTTTTATGTTATTTTATTTTATATTTTGCTTACCTATAAACTAGTATACAACTACGAGAAAACATGTTGCTTTGTCCACTAATATTGGAATCAGAAGAAAACTCATTTGTTTCACTGGAGTTTAGAGAAGTTCTTGAAAGTTTATGGTCTACAAATCAGTATGTTGATATTTCATTTTCATTTGGTTTTCTTTAATTTGTGTAATATATATTTTTTTAATCTAACTATTTATACTTAACCTATATTACTGTAAACATTCCCAATAAGTTAGTTTTTATTAATCTCCAAATGAAGGCTTATTATACAGATTTATGATAACAAACAATATGCTTTCACATATATCTTCTGAGTACCAAAAATTTCAAAATTAACTTTACACTTTTAAATTTCTACTAAAATATAAAACCTAGTAGCATAATTTTTCAATCTACTAAGGTTATCATTCTGAAATTTTAGTGGGGCCCACCGAACTTATTTTTAATGCACTTTCCATTTCCTATATTTTCTTATTTTATTTTGGAGAACTAGTTGATGTAATATATGGTAAATTTCGTCTGTATTATAAAAGATTTTACGCTGCAACTGTTATTAATCACTTGCATACTTTATAATAAATAATTTATTTGATGCTTAATGACAATTATAATGATGGCATTATTGATCAAACATAAATGTCTAATACATTTTTTTAAATGAGTGCGTTTTTTCCATTTAAATATACGATTAATCAAACATTTTATTTGAGAAAAAAAGAATCGCCTTTAAAAAAAATACACCATAATATACTACATTGATGGAAAATATGTATCTGCATAGGTTGATTACTGCTGGCTTAATTTGACTAATAAACTTATGTTCTTCTAGCCTTTCAGAATCTTATGCAGTAAGATGCCATAAACTTATTACAAGTCTTTCCCTAAAGCATCCACAATTTTGTGGCTTCAATCAGCATGACTCACAAGAACTATTGCGTTGTCTTCTTGGACAACTTCATGAAGAACTTAAATATCTTGTTTCTGACGAACTTCCTGAAGTTAACTTTTCTCAAGGTAAACATTGCTTTATACAATAGTTTGAACTATTAAGGAGACATCAGTTTTGGCTCAGTATTTCAATAATGGTAAAATAATACTCAAACTGAGTTATCACTCTACAAATTGCATTTATATGTTACAATTTAAAATTCTATGAAAAATATTGTTGTTTCAAATAACAATATAAATAATTAAGGCTAGAATTTTAATATTTGTCCTCGATAAATTATAGCTTTATATTAATTAGATTGGAGACTATCATGATTTTACATTGTTGTTACAATTCAAACAGTTGTTTGCAAATTGTAATATTTAATTAATTATGGGCGATTAATTAGTATGTGTATTTTATAAGGCATCAGTGGTAGTTCTTCACAAAAAATTAGCTTTCTGTGGGTAACATAATATAATATTTTATAATATTGTATTGTCCAGTGTATTATTAGCTATCTCATTGCTTTAGATTAAACATAATTTATCTATAATATATAGTAAGTATATCATACTATATATATTTAACTTATATAAATTTTATGCTTTTATTCAATCAATAACTTATGTGATACTAATTTTAAATAGTAAACGAATGTATATTATTAAATAAATCGGTTATCCTTTATTTTTAATTTTCACCAAAAACAGAAAGCAGTGGAATTACAAGGAATTTTGTGTCAGCCATGAACTTTATT
This sequence comes from Coelogynopora nodosa, assembly GCA_034780555.1. NCBI lineage: Eukaryota > Metazoa > Platyhelminthes > Proseriata > Coelogynoporidae > Coelogynopora > Coelogynopora nodosa. The sequence continues at coordinate 16,812 of JAUZND010012186.1, read as the reverse complement.
AGCGGTTCTAGAAAACGTAAAACAGTGGATATATCAGATACTACCAGTAAGTTAATTTTTATAATATGAAATACTGCATTTCTCTTACTCTCTCGATTTATATTAATGTTTTGGGGATATCGTTTTGCCGTTGCAGGCTTCGTTATAAGATCAATTATGCTTGATATTTTTTCCTAGGTTTTTGAAATTTACAATGCACCTTTTCGCCTTGTTTAACTCAATTCCTGTTTATTTATGTTGAAATATTTTCAATTGTATTTATTTTGTATTTATAGAATGTTAAGTTTCAAAAAGAGCACGGAGATCATTGTTATAGTGTTAATGCCATACACCATGGAAAATAGACACATTTGAAGACGTTTTTCTCTGTTGATAATATTCTGTTTCCAATTGTATAAACTAAAACAGCATTTCTTCATTATGAACATATTTAGTGTATTGAACCATTCGGTTTTATATTATATATATATTTGTAACTTACAAACTGTTTTGAAATATATTAAAAAAAAATTGAAATGATGTCATAAATTGTAACAGTTTTTAATTTGCAATTTTTTAAATATAGACTTATTAATTATAAATAGGTAAATGAAATTATTTTAAATATTATGTAACAATTATGTCAAAATATTATAATAAAAATTTATGTCCCTATATGTATTTTGTTTATTAAACACAATATATATATATGATATAAAAAAGGCTGTTATAGTATATCTTGTCAATATTCCTGTTATCTATATTTAAAACTTTTATTACTATGTCAATTAATGGTTAACTATTATATAACTTTTTCAACTTACATGTTTTGAAACATGTAGACATATAACATAAAAGTATATGTTCATACATTATTTAATGATAATTTTTAATAATATTGCTACTTTTGAGAGAATTAGAATTTTTATTTTTTAAATTCTTTTTATTATATTGTTTGAGAGGATTGGTGAGCATTTACTAATATCGTTTTTTCTATAACCTACTCTAATTGAAAACGTCAGATTAACTTAAGCTTATCAACTTATAAATCTATGTATATTCTATTAGTAATATTTATAAAATATGATTTCATTCCGTACGTTTATTGTTTGATGTTTATGCAATTTCCTTAGCTTTATTATATGACTTTGATCTGACTAATTAATGTTTTCTTTAGTGCCGCCAACCAAGCTAAGAAAGACGACTAATTATTATAGAAGCATTATTTCCGACATTTTTGAGGGGAAACTGTTGAGTAGAATAGAGTGCTCAACGTGTCATGAAGTAAGTCAGTCATTACTGTCTCGTGTAAATGTTTTAAATAATGATACTATTTCAAATACTTTTTCTACAACAATTTTCGCTATTTAACTTATCATAAGTATTTCTTGCTTATTTAGGTGTCAAGCACCAGCGAAGTTTTCCACGACATTTCTCTAGCGATTCCAGAGTACGAAAGTGATAGCACAAAATTGCTTGATGTGAAGAAGGAAGAAAAATTCTATTTGGCGACAGAAGATTCCAAAATTCATGTCTCTGCCGAAGCTTTTGGCTCTGAAGTAGGTAGTACTACAACATCTACCAAAAAGTCTTCCGGCATTGTGCACCGCATGGTTAATTGGATGACGAGGTATGGGCCTTGTTCTATACAAATCTAGAGTTAATCTGAAGGGATTCTAATAATTGTCAATCTCTTTCAGCTGGTATAGCATGCGTGATCGTGCGCCAAGTTTGCAGGATTGTTTGGAGAATTTTTTTGCCGAAGATAAACTCAATGAAGACAACATGTATCGCTGTACACGTTGCAACCAGTACGTGGTTAGTTGTTAAGTAGAGCCATAGTTTTATAATATTTAGGAATCAATAACATGTTTTATCGCTATCTTTTTAAGTGATGATTTTAGATATCTTTGTAATGCATTTAATTGATTTTAATACTGTGCAGTATAATGCAGAATATTTGTAATGTTATTTAATAACATACGCACTAAAATTTATTCTTATTATAATAGTTTAAATGAAATTAGGTTAAGATTACTATTTGAGGATTGTCTAAGCAACTTACCACAATTGAATATTTACTTAGGAAGCCAAAGTTATTATGTGTATTGAATAAACATTTCAGGAAGTAAACTAAATAAATGTTAGCATTACCTACCAGTGTTATTGCTTTACACACATAGTCCCAATCGCCTACTTCCCTATTCTCAGATTACGGCAAGGGGTCAAATCCGTAGCTCTTGTTCAACTCCCAGAAGTTCTCTCCTTCCATCTAAAACGCTTCCGCCAATCCAACAACAACAGTCAGCGGAACAATCTCGTTTATGAATCCTCCTCCTCCTCCCCCCCTCCTCAACCTGCTGAACCGCCTATCGTCAAGATCTCATCGCCAGTCACCTTCCCACTCAGTGGGCTGGATATCCGCCGTTATCGGGATCCCGGGGTCAGCACCCCCCTCGACGGGAACAACTGTCTCTACGATTTGGTCGCCTTTGTGTGTCACCGGGGGATGGACGGCTGTTCGGGCCACTACGTCACTTATGCACTGCCCTCGGGACACGACGCCTGGTTCGAGTTCAATGATGAAATGGTGACCAGGTGTGGGGAGCTCTCGCAGGAGGTCTTGTTGCAGCTCGCCACAGAGGCCTACGTTCTCTTCTATCAGTGAGTTGTAGTAACTGTCCCTCTGTTTCCCTCTGTTAGCCTAGGTGTGGGGCTGCCTATAATATATGTGTTACGATATCTTTTGTTACTTGTCAGTAGATAGTCAATTGATTACTCTTTGACGTCACAGAGTGACTGTCTTTTATAAGAAATATATAGCATTTTTTGCGTATCTTTTTATTTTAGGCTTGTTCTAAAGTTTCGCATAAAGTTTTCAACCTATTTGAAAATATTCTGTAGTATGTATTAGGATTTTTATGAACATTTTCTATTATCTGTTATTATATGACAAAAGATAACATGGTGTATACTTATTATGTATTGCAAATATGAACGAACTAGATAAAGTTCTTCAATAAGTCAAGATAATTTAGATGAATTCGATCCAGCAGATTGTTCACAGTGAAGGTGCAGGGCTTAATTATGAATTACTATTTAATGGTCCCCCTTGGCGGTCCAACGATGATTGTTGACCCTTACTGGCACGATAAACTTAGAAAATCATAATTAAATTGTGAAGCCACACATAATTATGTTATACGTTAATAATGAATTAATTCACAACAAATTAACCGAGATTGAGACTCGAAAGTGGATGCTTTTAAATATAATGTTTTAATATATTTTTATGCCAGAGCTTTTAAAATGTTGTACGTTTTTATAAATTTGTGAAATTCTTTTCAAAAGCATTTAGCTCATTTAATGACTTTGAAAATATTGAATGTAATCTAAGAACTTTTCTTCCTTTAGCTGTATAATTTTATGGATTTATTTTTTGTTATTGGCTTCCATTACTCTAAAATAACACATAGATAAGGTTTCTATAATTTTGAGCGCTTGTTTCATATAATATGTATGACATTACAATAACTTTGAATTTAAGATTTTTCTCTCTTTTACACGGCTGATATGTTGTTGTAAAATGTTTAACTAATCTCCCCCATCATGTTTCAGGAAGAGGGACGCTCATAATATGCTCAATGTTGGGAATGATGTTCACAGACTTGTCGCTCTGGACAAACAGGTTTCAATTCATTCTTCTATTCATATTTTGATTTCTGATAATGATCAATTAATAGCAAGATAATCAACGCTTTAAATCTTTACTAGTGACTATCATTAAATTAATTTACGTTGTATTTGTAGTCAGTTACAATTGTTTGTTACTTGCAAATGCGATATAAGTAACTTTTATTTTTTAGATCTTATTGAATTTTTAAAATTATTATTTAGTCATTTTTTATATGACTAATTACATAATGTTAATTTTATTTCTCTTTATTTTAAACATTGAAAATCATATAACAAATTGTGTTTTATATAAAATATACTTAACTAACAATTTTCTTATATTATTTTGAAAAATATAACATGTTTTTACTATAAAATTTAGATTTAAATGGAAAACATCATTACATATCCTATTTTGACAATTCCTTAAAAAAAGAGAGAAGTGTATTACATAAATACCCAATTCCCAAACATAACAAACGGTCACAAAATATTCTATTTAGTTGCAGAATGGACTATACGACATCAAATGAAAAATATCTTAACTGTCCATTGAGGAAAAAAACCATTTTTTCTGAAGATAGTTTATAGCAACCATTTTGTTATTGTATTAGATGTTAAAACATCGAACTAATAAAGCTATTCAAGATTATATAGTTTCGATATACACGTTAGAATATCAGGCAGTTGCCCAACATACTTCCTAAGATGACAGATTAGACATCCCAAAGATTTACTTACTTTATTATATGTGCAATTGCGTTCTAGCAATCACTCACACATGAATATTTTACACATTTATTTTGAAATTGTCACGAAAACGTGCCAGACTTACTAGAATGTTTCATAAAATTTATTATAATTCAAGTGGTGTAGAAATCTATAGATTACAGAACTTCTTCCGCATTTTTATGCGATATAACCGATGTATACCTCACATAGTCTTGTAAAGTCCGTGTCAACATTTGTATCAATTGCTAGTCTAGTCAAAATATCAGTGAGTGGGTAGTTTATTTGACTATGGTTAATATTTTTTGTCCTTTAAGATTTTCCTTTTTATTTCCAAACTTAGTTTTATATGGTAATTCTTCTTGAATCATCTGCAGGAAAATGAAACGATTTGGTGAGAAATCTCTCCCTCCTTTCTCCTAAATGTCCCCCTCCAGAGGCAGTTCTCAGCACAGTTCTACCTGAGCAAGACCTGGCTGACCCGTCTCTCGTCCTTCTCCCACCCGGGGCCCATCAACAACAGTGAGCAGCTGATCTGCCCGCACGGCGCCATTCGATGTTACCCGGGAGTGTCGGCTCTTGAACTCGTCGAGCCGGTGTCCATCAGGGTTTGGAAGTATCTATTGAACAGGTGGGGCTCTTAGTTATGTACTTCGGAAATTGACATACTAGCTGTTCGATAAGGTATCCGCGCGGCCTGAAAACCTAAAAAATGAGGATAATTTTATAGAGGTATAATGGAGGATAATCAGGGAGTCATCGGGAACATTGAATTAATAAGCAAAGTCCGCAAAACAAGGCAAACGTTTTTAAAATAATGAAAACAAAAATTTTAGACTTTTTACGACAATAAGTATTATGGGTATAACTTTTTATATCATTAAATATTAAGGAACTAACTATGTATACCGAAATAGAAAGAAACAAATTGAATCAACCAAACCAAAGGTATAAATACACATAATCAGATAGAGGAATAAAAGAACCGCAGGAAACTGAAAGAATAACTGACATCAGACAAAAAAAGAGAAAAGGAAGTAAGAAGGAAAAAAATAAAAATTGACATTTTTAACTAAAATAATATATAATTATACATAAAAACAAGTATATAACCCTTAAACATTGGATCACACATTATGAGCAAAATGTAACTTATTTTAAATCGATTTTACTGCGATTCACGATCATAACCACGAATCTACTTCAATGAGGTAATCACATAGTAATGTATTAATTTGCGTCTGGTAAACTTATTTTGACAAAAAACTTTTTATATTTGGGGAATGTAAATGCTATGAAAAGATGTGTCTTGTATCGTTTACCAGTTTTCTAGATAATTTGATAAATAGTGGTTAATTGAATAACATGCTGATATTCCTTATATACTCACATTCCTCATGGTTAGTATTCCTATAAAAAATGCACATTATTCTAACTTATCAATTTGTTTTCCAATATTATATTTTGCACTGTGGCTATACTAATAGTCTATTATTAAACATTATATTTCCCCCTATATGTGTGATCATAATATATATCTTAGAATCATAACGTAAGCGAAATAAAATCTAATGCATGTTGCATCTATACTATAGGTTTAGGAAATTTTACGTGTTTGTGTTATTTAATTGGTTATGATTTTCAGCAAATCCTTCACTCTATGTTCTATGTTTCTGTTCATCCGGAATAATTTAGTTTCGGTGGTGGTCCTCCGATTACGAAGCTTGACATTTGTCCCTTCTGCTCACGGATTAGCAAAGTTATTCAACCTGCGAGAACTGAGGACCAGACGAGCTATAGAAGATCTGTACGTTTATCTGCACAGCATTATGTTTTCTGCATGTAATAATATATCATTACCTTCTCGATTGATTGGCAAAATCATTTCTGTAGTTAAAAATACACATATTTTATTTTACATGTAGCACGATTAAGTTATATTGTTCAGGGTTCGTACGTCGCCTTGCTCTAAAACCTTTGAAAACCCTTAACTTTTGTTATTGCTTTTTGTTAAATACAATATGTTGTTAAATTTTGCTAACTTTTCCTATTGTACTACTGACATAAATTTTATCTAAGTAAATATTTTAATTTTGAAAAATGTCTATTCTGTGTTTCAATAGAGTCTTCAACATTTTTATTTATGTTATAATATACAAAGAAATAGACTCTAAATTGAAGGAACTAGTCGATCGATTGATATTCATTCATTACTCTTGTGATTACTCTGTACATTTTGCGATAATTCTGCATATAATTATAATGTATTAATAGATTTATATCCCAACATTGATTATTATCAATAAATTGTTCATTATTTTATAATAAAATGAAACACAAGATGTTGTCCCTCTTTTTCGTTGTCCCCTTTTATAATAGGCGGGCAAAACTATGTACGAGTATTCCGAGATACAAAGCCAGGAAAATGGCCTCTCTGCAGAGGAGGACAGCAGTGTCCCCTGTAGTACCGCTTCCTTGCAGCAAAGGGCGGCGACACGTTCTTCGGGGGATCGACCCATCTGCTCGAGACGAGGTGCATCAACTAGCATGTCGCCAGCGACTGCAGACACCTCTCGAGCCAATGGAGACAGAGAACACTCGACTAGACGACGCTCGGTGCCCTTGTAATTTGGCTGTGATAGAAAATACTCAATCCCGCAGTGGTGACTTATACTATTTTTGTGATCAATCTTGCTAGACAATATTTTTTCATTCTTTTTGCTTGCTACTTACACGTTTTAATTATTTATTATATTTTGTTACATTTTTATGAAGTATAAATGGCGTGTGACTTGAACTGAAATACATTATTTTTAAGCTATGGTATAATGAAACAAATTGCAACATACTGGTATATTATAATAAGTTGTTCTTGAAATTGTTACATTTATAAATTTGTACGAATAAAATCACTTGACATTAATGGGATTCATAAACCTAATTCGTAGTGAAAATATCCCACAATGCTAATATATGTATTTTAGAGTTAAAATACGAATGGAATGTTTTCGCTTGCACCATTCAGTTTGACATACTTTAAACTCTGTATTATGATAAATATCTTTTAAATAATACTAACATTTGATCTAGCTTCATTAACTTTTTTCTTTTACTTGTCCCCAATCTAGAGGGATTGAGGCATATTCTAAATCATTTCAAATATATTTAACTATCCTTTTTGTATAGAATATTTTCACGAAAAGATGATCTGCACAATACGGATGTCGTTATTGTTTTCAAGAGCTATTTATCTCGACTCTGTCGCCATTGTATTATATATATACTAGATCATTTTATTTTGAGCAGCAACTACTTTCACTCGTTTAATATTAATACAGCTTATTTTGTAGTCTCAAAAACGAGCCATGTTTCACTAATATTTAGTAAGGGTCGGTGAATATGATGTTTATTAACTGTTCAGTACCTGTTAACGGGCTGCAACTAAATGTTGGTGAAACGTCATTTAGATGATTGAACTATTTATTGTACCCATTCTTTTTTTTGTTGGAATAAATACGATACATAATTTGACGTAATTTTTGTTTTCTTACTTTTAGTATATTTGTGTATTTTGTTTAGATATATCAATCCCATTTTTGATATTTGTCATATTTTGTTTGACGAAAGCCTTTTGAAAGATTTACTATTGAGACATTAAGTAATATACTATTTACACAAAAAGGAAAAACTAAACAGTTTTTATGTTACATTTTATATTAACGCATTTCTTCTAACAGAAATTTATTCTTTATTTTAAGGTTTCTTATTTTTATTAAACTTGTAAGGTTGTTATAACTACACTTAGGCAAAATGCTTTTAGTGTGATAATTATCCTCTATAAAATGAACTGTCTGCGTGTCTAAAATTAGAACGATATCATTATATTCGGAATCGAATTATTATCAAATATATCTTAATGACCAGTATATTTGGTCTCTAATTTATATATTCTGTATTGAATAAATAATCGATAATGTGGTAGACTGTGGGCACTGAATTTACATACAAACACATTATTTGTAATATTGTCGATAGATAAAATAATTTCACATTACATAGATGATGGAAATAAATAACGCAGCTTTTATATAAAGTTACTATTAAAGAATATATGTATTAAATAGCATGCGACACTGCTTTATCTAAATATTAATAATTATAATGAAAGTTTCTTTATATTGACGTTTGTTTTTGTATTCATTTTAAAAATTGTTTCAGGTGAAGTTAACATTGTCGCTGCCTTGCAACATGGAACTTCGCCGGCATTTGACGGTGGAATTTCTAACAAGACTTTCTCTTGGAATTTTGTTTTGGTAGGTTACCGCTTTTTTTAAATAATTTTTATCGCGGACTCAATTCAATCAATTTATATGAGGCGGTGATATTTAAAATGTTTATGGGAAATATGCAGGATAGAAAATCCTTTTTTTTATCGTTTTTCGTTATACCTGAAAATAGTATTATTGTAATAATAGTATATATATATATAATAAGTAATAAAATAATAAAATATTAAATAAATAAAATGTAATAATAGAATATAATAATATTGTATACAATTAAGGTGAACAGTATTTTTTCCTAAAATGAGCAAATTCGCTATTGATATCAAATTTCAATTCCACAATTTCGAAACAAAATTCAGTTATTTTAAGTATGAAAATTTCTGGAAAACGTCATTTGAGTATGTACGTATTTAATTTTCGATATTTGCTCAATAAGTATTTCGAAAAAACAACTTAAATTTGAAATGATTTATGTTGAGTATTTAATATAATTTAAATAGTCGCTGGTTTCATTTTCAGTATTCTTGAAAATCTTACTCCTCGAATGCGAGATATTCATGATGAAGAATGGTGGCTTTACAAGAATCCAAGATCTACGAGCTACGTACCAACATTCATAATTTGGGTAAAATAATATTTTTTGCTTTATGTAGGAATTCGATCAAAATTATGGAATCGTTTGTTGTTTTGTTTATTTTGTTAAATTATATAATATATGAATTATTTAAAAGGACAAAAAACTAAAAAGCCCCTGTAAAAATACATTTAATAATTATGTCCGAAAATTATATGAGAGGAATGTAGTATTTTTTAATATGTTTAATATTAGGGCCTACATACTATTTTTTATTGAAATATTGAATAGATTGAAAAAGGCTAACATAATATGTATCTTTATGTATTTCCAAATTAAGTAGGTTTACTAATAATGTCTAAATAACTGGCTCATTTGAGTCAACTCAGTCAACACATTTCACTATTTAGTCATTCACAATATATCCCATTTATTGTATCTTTTATTTCTATTGATGAAATTTTTGTAAATTACTAACTCCCGTGTCTGACGTGTGAATGGTCATACATGAATTATTTGATATATATAAATAATATATTTTATTACTTCGTAAAAATAACTATTTACCTTTTTTAATTTTCAGATTATGTTGATGATTATCGGTCTTTTCTTATGGTTTTTTTGTACTGTCATTATGAAACAACACCGTATTATGTCAGGTGTGATTTTGGGTGAGTTTTCTTTTATTGAAAAGCTATAATTCGTAACACTCATTTTGCATTATCGTTCGTGTATTTCTGTTTTTCTGTCTAGGTTATTCACTATCCTTAGTTCTTTGCGGTTGCCTCACGACCATGATCAAACTATTCGTAGGCCGGTGAGTTTGGTTGTCTATTTTAACATAGTAAATATATTTCTGTTAATTAATTGTCTATAATGATTTAATCATAAGTTATATATTTTAATAGTAGGCCGATAGTTTTATTAATGTTGAAGCGGTGGACCTTATTAAACTCTCATCTGTTTTGACCGCTTTTTGAAATGCGCTCAATTTCTCATAGACAGTAACTCATAATGTTCCTCATTATTCTATGAAGCATCATAAAAAAACTCCCATTAATAAATACCTAGCGAAAACGTCAACTGTGTGCGAATTTGTCCTTCATTTTTAGATGTTTAAGATGTAACGATAAAGAGAACGTTGTATGGTGTAATTAAAGATATATTGCTTATTGCAACTACATGCAACATTTTATCTCAGAAAGAGACAGCAGCTATAAGAATAAATAGTTTATGTAAACCATGGATTTAATTTGACAAATTTTATTGTGCTACATCAAAAAACATATATGGATTGAACATTTTATAATTTTACACAAAATAAGTTAATTTAATAAAATAATTAATCTATTGACGATTGATGTTAATACATAATATATTATTTATTGAAGTCTATTTTTATGTTAAAATGAAAGGTTATTTATATATCTAAATGAAAATATATATTTGCATTTGGATAAAAATTTAATATTAAATAAATAGTTTTTTTAATAAATATATGAGTACGAACAATTTTTATAAGGCAATTTATAAGGCTATTTATGTTAGGCAATTTACACAAGTAAAATCCTACCTTGCCTTTCAATTATCACTTAAATATTGATTCGAGGTAGTAAACTGTTACTTACACCGATACAGTCTGCAGCTCCTTGTCCCGTCTTCTAGTCCCAGACCCGACTTCTTCTATCGCTGCTACCCGGATGGTGTCATCCACGATGACTGCTCCGGATCTCCGAAGGACATCATCGAGGGCCGCAAGAGCTTCCCCAGCGGCCACTCCTCCTTCTCCTGGACCTGTCTCACCTTCGTGTCCCTCTTTCTGGTCGGACAGTTCCAGCTCTTCGCCGTCGTACATCCTCCGCCGGCCTATACGGCTGAGTCTCTGGCGTCCTTGGAGGGTGGTGGGAACATCGGGCCCATAGTAGAGGGTCCGCCTTTCTCTAGTCTGCCGGCGTCAGGTGTGATTCTGCCGAGAGCCGCCTGGAAGCTCTGCCTGGCCATTTCACCGATCTGTCTGGCGACGATGATTTCTCTGTCGAGGTTGATCGATTATCATCACCATCCAGAGGGTGAGTTTTATGTGATACCGTTAGCTATACCAAACTGTCGTTTGGTGTCCGTTTGATGTCAGTTTGTGACTATATTATTATAGACCGATCTATGCTTGTTGATTTTAGATTTTATTCAAGCGAATACTTTTTTTTCGTAGAAAAGTTAAGGGTTCATAAAGCACATTTTAGGTCATTTTTATTTTTGATCAAGTTTTATTCATAGCATTTGTTTAGTTTTTTATTCAATAGATTTATTTATTGAATTTTTATAAAACTGTTATTATTTTTATTACAAAAGTAGGTGTGATTTTCAGCTACTTAAATATTTGTTTTCTTACATAAATCTTTTTACCTCTTTCATTTTCTAAACATAAAATAAATATAATGCTAATAACTAAATATAAACCTGCTATACAATAAACATACATCAACAACTATAATACCTCATAAAATCACAACAGTGAAATTAAAATAAAATCATTTTTGTTATTGTCTTTATTTCGAGTGCTTTTGTTTTGGTAAGGATGACGTTTTATTTTGGTATGTCTATGCGAACCCTAAAAATTCGCAGACTACAACAGACAGATAAATTAATGGGCCGGTTTTTTTTAAACATTTTTAATTTCAATTCTTTATGGATCTATTTTTAATAATATCTTATATAATGTTGGCATGTTTCTTCTAGATATTTGCCGACTACGGCCGGGCGGGGATAGAGAGAAAGTTCAAAGGAGTGCTTTAATTTCTTTGTAATAATCATCTAAATGTAAATATTAAATATAGTCTTTTTGAATATTCTCAATATTAATAAGTGCTAATAAAAGTGTGCTGTCTGTTTGTCGCCTATACGTCTGTTTGATATATTTGCTTTCTTTGATATGGTATTTATTACAACTCTGTCACACAAAACTAACTACTAATTATTATTGTAGCTTCTTCTAATATTATATAGCACATTACATTATGCCATAGCCATACCTGAACTTCCCCTCTTCCCTTTTTCTACGTTCCCATTTTTCCCCTTACCAGACGTATGGAACCCCTCTGCATCATGAACACCCACTCGCCTTCCCCTCCGGTACAGAAATCTTCCCAGTAGTATGGAACCTCTATTTCTGCATTTTCATCATCCCTTCCCTTAAATTTAAAATTACCACCCTCGAAACTGAAATGTCCCCAGTCCTTTCTTTTTTTCTCCATAGGATTATACCAATTACCACCTGTTACCAATTACCTGTTATATTTACAAAAATATATCTGCCTTGATTCCACATTTTTATATTGAAAAGTAAAGATATCTGGGATTTTTGTTATTATCTTGTTCTCAGTATTGATTGTTTCTTAAAACATTCGGTGTTATTTATATATATGTATATAAGTCAGTCTAAAATTGACACTACTATAATATTGTAGTCAAGTAGTGTTCTTTCTGATTATAATATTCAAGGCCGGATACATAAGAGTAAGATGTTAAATCGTCCGACTTTCTCCCGATGTTCCAGATGTAGCAGTGGGCTCCCTGCTCGGCTTTTGCATCGCCTACGTGAGCTATCGGCTCTACTTCCCGCCAGTGACGCACCCTTGGCCCCACCGGCCGCTACACGACCCCCCAGCCGGCTCCCCTCCACTGCAACTGCTGTCCTCCAGGTCGGGGAAGGACGAGAGTATCACTGACAGCGCCCTCTTCTTTGCCTAGTTGACAGTTTCAACTCTTTTTTTCTTCACTTTTCTTCACAAATTGGGCCATCATTGTATTTGGGAAATTTTCAGGAAATTTATTATTTGGTTTTCAAACATATGGAAACTCTTTGATTTTTGCAAGTTTTAAAGTAAATAAAAGGTTTATAATATTATGTATTATTTGAACTTTTTCTTAAATTAAATTTCTTGATAGTTAACTAAACTAATATAACTTGTATGTATAAACAATATAATTATTCATACATATTTTTCATTCATTGTCAATCTTTCTTTAACATTCCGTTTCTGTTATATTCTAAAGCTTTGAATAAATATAATTCTAGTGTAAAATGTGTTGTATATAATATTAATTTTAATTTAAAAATCCGGTAATTGATAAAAGCTTTGAAAAAACGAAATTTTGTCAAGGGGCAGCGTAGGAATACTGCTAAATAATGACATACAGTTAATTCTAATGTGGCTTGATTTTTAATTTTAATACCTATAATAATAATATTATAATAATATTAAACGATATAAATGAACAACGGTATGAATCAACGCATTCTGAAGGTTAGTTTTGATTACCATTCATAATACGTGTTTAATTGTACAATATAATAAATAAAATAAAATCTTTTGGACAGGTTTATTTTAAAAAACAATCAAATAAATGTTTGACTATTTATTCTTTCACATTTTTTATGAATCTGTCTAATCAGAATTTTTATCTTTTGTTTAACGCACCATCAAATTTAATGGTTGGTAATGGAATATTTGTAAATAAAAATATTTTATTTGTTGAATTGTTTGTAATTGTATTAATATATTTATAGTATTGTATGTGTGGCTGTTAATATTTAAGAATACACAGTATGATATATGTTTATTTATTTTTCATGCTACTATTAAATGTGTTAATAATAGAAACAAATATTTTTTTCCATTTTGTATTTTGTTGAACTTACCCTAGAAGCATCAAGTAGCGATGTGGTCTCGTCGGCAATTACAGAAAAATTATTTTCTAGTCACATCTGTCTGTATTTTTTCCAGAATAATCTGGTGACCCATAATCTATTAGTTTATTTTGAATGTTAGGAAAAAAATATATGGTATTCTTTTGAGGATTAAACAAATCGTCAGATAATGTTTTTTTGTATTTTGATAGAAATTTTTAAAAATGTATTGAGTTATTGATACCAATCAATATTTGTTCATCAACCTTGTCGAAAATATAGAAGAGCATTAGCGATAATTCAAACTAATTCCTAGTTATCAACAATTTATCAATATATTGTATCATATCAATGTTAGATTAAATAGAACGAATAGATTCGGTCTCCTTTAGAGTAGCTTCAAAGTTGAATGAGTTAAAAATTATATTTTGTTTTACTGTATATAAATATACTATCTTTCTTCGTTAACAACTATAACATTCCTATCTAGAGGGTTAGCTTGTTAGCTATTATGCTTACTCTCTTGGTTATACATTCCTTTATTCTCTCGTTCTTAAACAAATAGTGTACTGTACAGGATTTACAAAAATCAGCGTCATCATGAATGTAAACAAGTCTATTTAGGATGTTTATTAATGTGATGACCCTGAAACAAATCTATTCATTTATGTCGCAGGAAATTCAAATTTTGGATTTAGTTGAGAAAGCTGTTCTAAAAATAGATTATTTGTGTTTTTAATAATGGATTTAATCTATTTTTATTGGTTTCATTATTGATAAAACCAATATCGTTAGACATGGGTAAGGGATGTACTTGATGGAAAAAATAAGGTTTTCTGAATAGTATTAATTGTATATGCGCTAAACCATCGATGTGAGCCGACCCATAGATGGATTCTAAATTATGGACAGGTGTTGAACCATGGATATAATGGTCAACATAATAATAAAAATAATTAATTAATTAAAATATATAGGCTATATATTGAAAGGCAAGAAATTTCACCAATTTTTGTTTCATAGGTTTAATAAGTTCGTATGGAAATATGGACATATTAGTATATTTGCGGAAATATTAGCATATTTACGGACATATTAATATATTTATGGACATATATTAGTATATTTATGGACATATATTAGTATATTTATGTACATATATTAGTATATTTATGGACATATATTAGTATATTTATGGACATATATTAGTATATTTATGGCTTTGCTTTTATATTTAAGGTTAATAGTATTCTATTTAAGTCTATAGTAGTATATTTAAGGTTATAGAACTATATTTAAGGTTACCGAAATATATTTAAGGTTTTATTTGTATATTTAAGGTTTTATTAGTATGTTTGAGGTTTTATTTGTATATTTAAGGTTTTATATGTATATTTAAGGTTTTATTTGTATATTTAAGGTTTTATTTGTATGTTTAAGGTTTTATTTGTATATTTAAGGTTTTATTTGTATATATAAGGTTTTATTTGTATATTTAAGGTTTTATCTTTATATTCTTTGGTTTTAATCGTAGGTACTTCTTGGATTTCATTGTATAATATTTTATTTGCATAATGAGAAAAAATCTAGTGTAACATTGTACTTTAATATTCGACCGTTATATTTTTTAAATATAAAATTGAGAAATTTGATAACATATTTTAAACGTTGAAATTGTTCTATTTAATTGAGGAATTTAAGTAATGTATTTAAAGCGTCGTAGTTGTTTTTATTAACTTAGGAAATTGATTAATACGTTTTAAACGTCGTAATATTTCTAATTAATTGAGGAATTTGAGTAATATATTTTAAACGTTGAAATTTTATTATAATCAATTGAGAAATTTAAGTTATATATTTTACACTTGGAAGTTTTTTATATAAGAATTCACAATCTAATATGAATTTAGGTTTTATATTTGTTTTTACATAAAAAATACCAATAAATAAAATTACTATTAATTTTCAAAAAAATTAAAATAATTTAACCTTGAAAATAAAGTGTGAGGCGCGAGCGTGTTTTTTAAATTCTGTAAATAGAGCGTCGCTTTGTTTCTGTGTGTATTTTTTATTTCAAACATTACATGCTTTTATGAATGTATGTACAATATATTTATATTACTGCATCGTATTTATATTATAAATAAATCTGTTTACCATCCTGTTGAAATATTCGTATGTATCTTAATTCATATATAATTTAATATAGTAAAGCAGTTTGTATAAATCTTCATGTAAGTCTCAATACTCAAAGTCAAAAATTATCCTCGTAAAAAGACGTTAAAAAAATAGTACTATTTATTTTTGTTCAATTTTTGTTAGTTTTATTTTATAGGAATATTAATAATTTCTCTTAAAAATTTCAGCCATTATGTCATAACACATGTTTCAGGGGAGTATCCAGAGCAGAAGGGAGTGCTGGGAGCCTGGGAGATCCTCCGAAATCCTATTTTTTGGAAATTTGAGATATTTTCTGATATTTCCAAAATCATTCAGTTTTTTAAATAAACTACATATTATTTATTTGTGTTGTTTTATTATTGCAGAGTAAATAATATACAAAAAAAGGAATTTATTTGTCTGTTGACAGTAGTGACTGTACTTCTACAATAGCATTTGGAATTACCCTGTATAGCAAATATCATCTTTTTCACACAGAATTTAGATGACTTACTATTAATAGGTATGTTTGCTATGTGGCCACTATAGTATATATTTATAGGGCTATATCATTGACATCCAGGGGCAGCCGCAGGGGCACACCTAGGAATTTTTTTGAGGGGGGTACAATTTATTAGGAGCCCATTTTTCTTTTGAGGGGTCCCAAGAATAATAGTATACAAAAACTAAAAGACCCACTTTGAAAAAAACACCTTCAGAAG
>JAUZND010012175.1:0-28553 GCA_034780555.1 Coelogynopora nodosa | reverse complement strand
GTTGAATATTTATGTATAATGTCACATTTGTAATTTATAATATATGGATTAATCATGTCACTATCTGAATGTATATAGTGGATGGATAAATGTTGATGGTTCCAAAGGGGTGGAGGAGCACATTATAAAAAAAATATTTGTTTCCATTTAAAAAAAATTTTCATTAAATATTTTATGGAATTTGTTTATATTTCTGAAATTTCAACACTGGAAATGGGCAGGCAACATGATAAAAAAAATTACATTAATATGTTATGCAAACATGCTTAATATAAAAGGACTAGGTATATAAACTCTTAGTCTTGTATTAAGATATGAATTTATCTATTTCTAAGATATACCAATATAATAATGTAGGAGCCTCATTAGTAGCAAGGTGTAATTATTTGATATTCAGTATGAGCTTGGGCCATCTAGGGTTTTCTTGACTCTATACTGAGTGCAAGGGTGCCCACATGCATGCACTCTACACAAATGCATATAGTAAATTATTATGGTACCCTTTTCAAAACTAAAGTATGACCTGAGAAATTGACACAATTACCCAAGTTGTGATGGAATATTCTGCTAATTTGTAATAATTTTCTCTATAGAAACAGGGAGCTTTGTGAAAAAAACACTACCTGATTGGAGCAATTACTCAAAGGTGGTGTAGTTCTTCATGCAGCAGTAACAATTTCTCACAATCTTTACCCTAACATTAATGTAATTCTTAAGTTATTTGCAACTGGCCAGTTTCAACTGCTTCTCTCAAATGAAGCTTCAGTGCACTTCATCAACTTAACACATATTATATGAGATTTACCATGTTAGATAGTCTACTTACAGGCCTTACCCTTATGCATGCAGTGTTGCCAGCACTACGATTTTATATTACAATGTGATTTTTTGGTTGTAGTTGCGATTTTTTAAAGGTTGCTGCGATTTTTCTATTTTGCACTAAAACAAATTTATGAATGAAAATTTAATTGCTGAGAATAAAGAAGAAAAGCAGCAGCCAGGTTAAGGTGTACAGGGTTCCTACCAACCCTGGATATCTCTTGGATAAAAACTGTCTCCTGGATATCTTTTGGATACTTTTCACAAAACTGCATGCAATGATTTGTTACTGTAAGTAGGCATGTAGTTTCTTATTTTAGCATATGGGAATAATATCCAGACTATATATAAGAGAATAAATTAAAAATATCTTATTATCATTATCCTAATTCAGAGTTCTTACCACTCCTGTATATCCTGAATATCTCTATATATACTATAGTACCCCCCTCACCATATTAATTCCTCTTACCTAAAGGCAATCAGTGTTATCAAAAAATATATGTATTGAATTATCCCCAAATATTATATCAGTATATCTCAAATATACCATATAATACATATTATATATAGTAAATTTAAGGAATTACATGACCATAATGAAGCAAATTTCAATAAATTATTTCTTCTGAAAATCTAATCTTGTACTTAATGAGTTTGTATTTAATGGACCATAATTATCCATATATTTGTATTATTGTCTGAGTTCTGGTAAATATAGTAAATTTAAAATCTGTACCTATGTTACATAAGATAACACATGTTCCAATAATTTTACCCGGTTTTTCTGGGTGAATTCATGTGCAAAAATATAAAATGTAGATCCTTCTTTACAATTAACAAAGTAACATTCTATTTAATTTTAAAATAATCTATTACTCCTACTTGTGGTACCTATTTTTAAATAAATATGTTTTTCGTCATAGAGATCAATCAACTGAACAATAACATCTTGGAATTTACTCATGATTAGTAAAACTTAGTCATAACTATTTGTAAATAAGGAGATACACTGGAAATAGTGGATGTCCTTGGTTAATGCAGCATATGTATTATTGATTTAGTAAAATGTTATTTTGATTTATATCAGATTATATTGGTCAAATATATTTGTATTTATATGAAATGTAACATTATTTTGTACCTTTGAAGAAATAATTAACTTTCTGAAAACAATAATACATTCAATTTTATTCTTTACACTTTTTATCCTGCAATGCTACATTAATTTACATGTCATATACAAGAAATATGTCCATAGTGATGTCCATTTAGTGATAAACACATGCATTTAGTGAGAAAATGTGTTTAGTGTTTATCTCCGAAATTTGATGTCTCATGCACGACTTAACCACTTTATGATACTGAATATCCACTGAGACAAAACGGACAGTCTTGACCTTAAAGCAGTTACCAGAGAATTCATCAGCAAAATACATTAGGGCAGGCCTGAGTATAGTAACCTCTGTTCATTCAATATATAATTATTATATTTACATGGGTTATGGCCAAAAACCAGTAATGTATTTTATGAATTGAATTGGTATATTTTTAAGTAATAAAATTATAGAGATTGGTGATTATTTTAATTTATATATATATAACAATAAAACAACCTTGAATTTCAACAATATAACCATGTTGGACAATTGGAGTGTTGCCCCCCAATCAAAAAATCGCTGCGCCAATGATTTAAATGTGGCCCTATTTCTAGTATAAGTTTTATTGGTTAACATATTACTTTTCTACAAAAACAACCAGGTATTAGAATTATTTTACTATATTGACACAACCAACGCATCCATATAATTGAAGTATTTGATAATATTTAATTAATACAATATTTTCAAAAAATGTCATTGTAACATATCAACTTATTTTAAAATATTATATATTATATTCATACAAACAATAAACATAAAATTTAATTATCATTCTAGTATCAATGTAGTAATAAAATAATTATTCAATAAATAGTTAAAACCTTTTTTCATGCTTTTATTTTAACTGTTTGAACTGTTAAAACATTTGAAAGCATTTATAAATTATATCACAAATGTATAAAATTGATATTAAAAAATATTAAAATGATAGTACATATATAATGTAATAATAATTTAATATGTGTTAATAATTGCTGACTATATATACACTTACTGCAGCAGTGATTTAATCTTAGAAACCTGTTGAGCTTCACTTTAATGTAAGTGCTCACTAAACCTACCCGACAATTTTTGTTAGGGGAAATTAAATTGTAACTCACAATGACCCTTTTTTTATACTCCTTCCTCTTGACTTTTCTTACCTCTTTTTCTCTCTTCCTATTTTCACCCATGGTCAGGTTTGGGCTCACTAACAAATATACCTGGTCCTTCACATATCAAATAATACTAATCTCTAATAACATAATAATTATGATAATAGTTCAAATGTTAAACTGCTCTCTAATTCATCATATATCATTCCACACTTTTAATTTTTTAATTAACTTTTAAAAATGAACTGTTGTTATCTGCATACAGTTAGTCTGCGATGATGACAAATTAATTTAAAGTCAATATGTATGGGACGAAAATGTGTAAGAGTTCATGTTAATAATAATAAAAATTATATCAAACGTTTTAAGACATCAACTGCTTAAGTGAATTTTAATGCTTGATATAATTGAAAAAATATATATTGTAAGCTGAAAAACGTGGACAATATTATTTAATAATAAATGTACTTTCAATTGATAAATCATTTTTATTTGTCAAACTTTGTGAAGCGAGCTTTCAATCCTTAATTCTTTCTTTCTGTTATTAAATTTTGGCACATTAAAAATGCCTTATTTGTTATAATAATGGTCATTGTTACCACAAACTCCCCAAATCTGTAGTCTTTTACTGTTTTCTATAATTTATATTTATCTCATTTAGATGTCTGCACTGTCTAAGTTGGCTGGGCTCTCTCAGAATACAAAACTAGTTGGTGGTGCCACTTTCCTGACAATCATCTATGCCATCATTCGAATCTATAAACGATGGCGACTCCGTCGAGCTAAACACCTTCGTTCTATGTGTAATGAAATTGAGATACATGTATCTGATACCATTCAAGACCTCCAATTTCGCAAGATTAGTGTCGACTGGCTCTTTCTCAAACGATTACGTGCATTAATTGGCATTTTAATTCCTGGTTTTCTAACCAAAGAATTCGGTATTCTAACACTTCATACTTCTTCTCTTATAGCACGAACTTTTCTATCAATCTACGTGGCCCAGTTAGATGGCCGAATTGTCAAAACAATTGTGCAACGTGACGTTTACCGTTTTGGTTTACAACTGGCCAAATGGTTGCTCATTGCAGTACCCGCTACATTTGTAAATAGTCTCATTCGTTTCCTAGAGAACAAACTGGCGTTATCATTTCGCTCTCGATTGGTTCAACACTCATACGATCTTTACTTCAGAGATGAAACCTACTACCGAGTCGATAATTTAGATTCAAGACTTACCAACGCGGACCAATGTCTTACCGAAGATATAACTGCTTTCACCAGTTCACTAGCCCATCTTTATTCACATCTGACCAAGCCAATACTAGATGTTGCTCTCATGTAAGAAAATGTTTTACTTATTTTTAACTTATTGCTGCCAAAAAAGTTTATGACGAGAAATAGATGTTGATTATTATAAATAATTACAGATTTACATAATAGTAACTCAGGATTGTTTGGTGCAACCTATCATGACTTATTTAAATTGGTCCAAATGTATTTTTATAGATACCACTAATATTTTATTATGTAGTTAATTCTTTATTTTGATTTATTTAAAATGCAGTGTAAACTAATAAGTTAGAAACTTATAATTCACACGATATCTGTCACTATCATTTATTGCTTACTTATTATTAATCAGTATGTACTTTTCTCTATGTTATACCTTTATGTGCGTCGTATATATAAAGTTTTATAATAAATAATTTATTTATATATTATTAAGTATTTTAAATATTGTTGAATCCGCATAAATCTTTGTTTTTATTAATTTGTTGAAAATACGTATATTATAGATATTACTAGATCCAGCAAACAATATTGGCTTTTTTACAATTAATTAAAATATTTTAAAGTAAAGAAAGATATACGAAATATTTTCAATCATTTTTAAAAAGTTCTTTTATCACAGCTTCGGTAAATCTATAACGCTTTATTTCAGAAACATAATTTTATTATTATTATAGGCCTATATATCTACATTTCTATTGAATTGCCCGTCACGTTTTCCTATTTTCTACATATGATGATGTTCTCCTGTATGACACTTTTTCTTATTTGTTTCTTCTCACCGTCAATCTCATGTATGAGTGTTCTAAAAATAGGAGGCCCAAAACGCAATCCTCCATAATGTGCCAGAGGAAGGGATTTCTGTTGCCATAATGACATATTCTAACTATTTTTAAAGATTTAGTTGACTCTAACCTGTACCTAGGCGATTAAAAGTTGGTGGCTAGTATCATCTGAGCCATATTGCAGGTCATCATTCGCTGTACATGGACAATGCCAAATTTAAAAGCCTACAAAATCACCACTGATTATTCAAGAAAATGCTGACCAGTTAATTGTAATTATTTGTAATCGTTCTAATATTATTATTGTTGCTTATTTCGGCCGTAAAATTGTTTACTGTAAACGTAACACTGTTTTAATATCATAAACATTATTTTGTATGTACAACACTATTTGTATAGTATCTATATATTTACTGTATCGTCAAATATAATTGTTTATCCATTACCTGTCTTTTATATAGGCTTACTGTACTGCCATAAATCTTTATCAAATAAATAACTATCTTGCATTTCAAAAATGCCTCTAACTTGCAAATTCTGCAACAAAAATCATCGCCTATCTCTTGCAGGACCCTTTCACTAGCTTCCTTGGCCAGGAGTCGGGGCGCCCGAACCAAGATCCCCTTCCTTATGGCCACTCTGCTCATCATCGGCACGGGGAAGCTGCTCCGTGGGGTATCGCCGCAGTTCGGAAAGCTGGTGGCTGTGGAGGCCGACCGGAAGGGCTATCTGCGCTTTATCCACTCACGTATTATTCAGAATTCTGAAGAGATTGCCTTCTATAGGGGCCACAAGGTGGGTTATATTGCATCCCGCGTAATTGAAGCCTGACCCGTCCGTATATTGTTGGTAACAAAATTATGTATTGATATAGTTTCCTTTTAGCCATATGTCATACTATATCATGAAATTCATAGTGAAGCTAAGTAGTTAATGCTTCTAGTTTATTACTCATGAGCTTTCGTTGTCTTTGGTTTTCTCATGCAGGAATAATCAAAAGTATGCATTAACTCAAATAAGTATAACTGCGAAATAGATTAAATTAAGATAAACTAAAATGAATGGGCCTGACATTTAATATATTAACAATCTTGTCTAACTAATGAAGATACAACAGAGATTATGTGAAAGGGTTGTAAAACCATAGAATAATAATAAACTTAATGGGTTAGATGTAACTTTAATCCTTATTAACAAAATACTATTACAGAAGCATTAAATAAAACTAAATATAGTCGTAATTGAAATGAATTGCCATTTATTCACAGATCTATTGTCTACCTATCATGCTTGCCTATTTAAGGATAGTTATTTAAGGAAAATTAATTTTCAAAATATCGGTAAATTTTTTACATGTCAATAGATTCCGCTGTCTGCAGTTATATCAACTAATGATAATTAGTTTTAATATGGTTCTTTAATATGTTAATTGTTCGGTGCACGATGCTCATATTCGTAAAAAAATCTCGTTTTTCGCAAATACCGTTGCTAGCAGGTAATGAGTGAGGAGTGACGCCTACTCACAAGCACAGGCTCTGCGCCTAGAATACACCCACCTACGACCACTACGACCACTGTAGGTGGCTCATGCCGTAGGAAAATAACGTTATAAATAAAATAATATTCTTATTTCATATTTGCAGGTGGAGAAGTCAATGTTGGAGCGAGCCTATGACCGACTGGCCAGCCAGATGACCCGGATCTACAAACAACGCCTGTGGTACATCATGCTCGAGCAGTTCCTCATGAAGTACCTCTGGAGTGCCGCTGGCATGATGCTTGTCGCGATCCCCATTCTTACCGCTACCGGGCAGAGGAAGGATGGTGAGCGATTGATATATTATGAGCAGCAGCTTATAGAAATGATACGCCATGGTCGTATTGTGTTATGTGTTAGGTTATCACTAACTGTATAGTGTGTTGAATGTCCAATCAGAAAGGCTTAACACTGCTGTTGGGACAAAGTAATGCTCGATAAGAATACAATGGCGTTGTTTTCAACATGGTTAATATAAGATTGATGGTTCGTTCGAGACGAGGCTGAAGTTAGAAAACCACTAGAAAACTAAAAAATATAAAAAATAAATGCGGGGCCTGTGGAAAAATGAATGAAACCGAGTGTATTATGCCTGAGCCAGCTTATTTATGTTCATGTTAAATTTATTGGAGGATTAATAAATGTGGTACCTAATTTTAAAAATATATTATTTGATTTTCTAACTATAAACCTGTGGTTTTAAAATATTTATCGTATTCAGTTCGGTTGGGCCAATGGAAAATTAGAATTTTACACACTTTTTATGTCTGAGCCATTACCTTTCATCATTTAAAAACCCTTTTATTAAAAAAATATATAAAATAAAAACATAAAATTAATTACCTTGTTTAAACAAAGTTTGGAGAACACTGTTTAATGTTTCAACTTATTTATGTTTATTTAACTTTTTAATATACTATTTATATTTTATAATTATTATTACAACGTAAATTATATATATTTAAGTATATATAAAAGACTATTATAATATTTAAATATTAATGTCAATCAGGTGGACATTAGGTGGATAACGTTTAATATAAGATTGAATAATAATAACGAATAATTGAATAAATATATTTTTATTTGTAAAAGTTTATGTTTTTTCAGAAATGTTTAATGAATATTTCAGTAATCAAATTTTATTTTTATGTAGATGTTTCCAATGTTAAACCTAACATTACTATAAAGTTAACGTTTGGCTAACGTTTAACATTATAGGAAGCGCGTTTTTGTTAATGTTTATATAACAAACATATGTCGAAGTAAAAAAAATATATATATACCGTACTTATAATTATATATCAAAAATATTTTATAAAGCGCTTCATTTTTATTACAGTCTGCTACTGTATAGTTTCAATTTAAAAAGAAGGTAAATAAAGAAACTATATATGCGCATATATGTACAACATAGCACATGGCAATATATCGTTTCAATAAAGCTTCCATAGAATATATTCATGATCATCTACAGCACCAACTTCTAACTGCTACTGTAATTGAAATTAATTGAAATTAAATTAATTTTTGGGCCTTAAGTTAAAAAGATAATGTTGGTATAATTAGTTTTTATTTTAAGTGCACATAATGCGCAACTTAAACTTAACTTTATACACAACGACGTAATACCACCACCTAATTGGTTACAAAGTGGGATTAGATTGTAGGCTGATTGGAAGCTATGTTGTTGTTGTGTTTCCAATGCTGTGAGGCTGCCACCCCTCTCCCTCCGTCCAAATTACAATAGTTATATTAAAAATTTGATAAATATAAAATTATCAGTAAGACATATATATTATATATATTACATAATTAGAAGAATACGTTTTACGTTTAGTTCACTTCACTCTCTCTTTCAGGAACTTTTGTCGACGATGACCCCGACGGTGGAGTATCAGAGAGAACTCAAGGCTTCACCACAGCTCGTAATCTGCTCGTCAATTTGGCGGACGCCGTCGAAAGAATGCTCTCGTCCTACAAGGAGGTCACTGAGCTAGCTGGTACGTTCTGGTCATAGTGGCCTTTTTAGGAATAGTCAGAAAAGTTCTGAAAACAATGTATGGTCAGTAAAAGTCACACCAATTTTTTATGAAATATATATATGTTTTATAGTTATACTTCTATAGTAATTAATCCGTAATTTTTACTTTTGTCATAATAAAAAATATAAATATTATAAATTTTAAAAATATTATAAAATAAGTTAAATGTAAAACAATTAGTAAACTTATTAACACGTCAGGTATAAATAGTTAAACATTGGTGAACTGTAGGTAAAGTATTAATAAAACCTTAAAAGCGGAGAATAAAAATCATGTTTTTTAAATTAAAGTCAGATAAAACCATATTTTTTTTAAACAGATTTTTCCTTAAAAGTTTAAAAAAATTATTATAATGCAGACCTACTAATACCGTAATTTAAATATTTGTTAACTGCAAGAGTGTAATTGTATGTTGGTGCGAAAAAAGTAGATAATACATTGGATTATCTTTTTCTCATGACACAAATGCCGGTGTCATAGGTAATTTGATGAATCCACGATCCGAACTGCGTAGGAAAATGGTCTCCCCAGACCAAATTTTCCCCTTTAGAGAAATCTGTATCCATCTTCTGTGCATTTGTCTCGTTTTATTGTCATTGTGAAATAGGGTATACGTACTCCAGTATACCTGTCAGTAACAGTCATGTTTATTAGATCCATTTTGATACAATCGTTTTATACTATTAACCAAATAATCAATAGTCTTATCGCTATAAAGTATAATGTTTCAATGCCAATCTCTCTCTGTCTCTCTCTCTCTCTCAGGCTACACTGCCCGTGTGTACGATATGTTGGCGGTGTTCGTCGATGTGAGCCGCGGTCGGTACAAGAAGCAGATGGTCACCTCCAGCGACAGCTCTGCTGCTAATAGGAAGGTCGGCTGTCTCACGGCCTCTTCACCCGTTTCAATCCCCTCCGTTCCTCAGGGTAAGTGGGGCGGGGCGGCATGTTTTAGTAGTAAGGGTTACATGAATTATTGAATTTCTAATGAATTAAAAACATGATTTCCCATTGTTCTCCCTGACCTTGGTACCCTCCGTTTACGATCCATTGACTAGTTTTAATATTATGATATGCAGTTTGTACTTATTACTCGTTATGGATTACTCAATTTTCTTATTTCTAGCTTAACATTTATTTATTTTATTTAACTATTATACTTTTGGTTTATATAAAGTGTGGAAAGTGTTTTTGCATCATGCATTGCGTATTAATGTTACCATATGAAAATAGTTACCTTTGTTTTATTAACACAAATATTAGTGGATAAAATATTTTCACATAAATCCATTTCATCTAATAATCTAGTTTAATATTTTTAATTACAAAGTAATACGAGGAAATAGAGCTATTGTCTTTTACTCAATTTAAGCCAATAGCTGAGCTAATCGATAATATTTCTGTCCTCTAGGTGTTGTACGTGATACCGAAGACACCATCGTTCTCTTAAACGTCCCAATTGTGACTCCGAATGGGGATGTGGTTGTGCCAAGTCTCTCAATAACAGTGAGTTAATTGGTATTGTAGCCAGTCAGTTTTAGCGTGTAATTATAATTTCATTTATATTGAATTCTGTTTTTAACTAAACTTAGTTAGGCACAATCTGCAAAGTATACTTATTATCATTTAGATTGTCATAATTCGTCGGTCCAACAATTTTTTAATATTGTATTTATAAACCAGTTTAGCTTCTCTGTAGAATTTTGTTCATCTTTTGGTACTAATTTTATGATTTTTTGAAATTTTATTTTTAAGTCCAATATTACTAACCTTGTAAATAAATACTATATATTGCTCTAATTAATATAAAAAAATTGATTAAGTTTTTTTTTATTAAAATTGTCTGAAATTTTTTATTTTCCTAACAATTCATTTTCTGTTTAAGCCGCAAATCTTGACGATTAAATCATAACACTTACTAATATAGAAAGATTCGTAATGAAAAAGCTAATTATTATTAAACAATAATTTACTACAATGTTGTGTTCATTTTTGAAATAATAAAAGTAAAAGAGTCAGAATTTCTATTATCTATTTATATTAATTGCATATTTATTACCTTATAAGCTTTCACGAATTTTTCTTCCACAAAGATATGGAATTCATTATTTTTATTATGGACACTAAAAAGTTGATCAGTACGCCTAACTGTCCTGGTCGGGTTTAACCGTACAGTCTTGTTTCGGGGGCAGTCCCAGGCGTTCTGATTTAAAAAAATATATATATTCTTCGTGTATAGTTAAAGATCATGTATAGTTGATTGTTTTAATTATACATCGCTCTCCATTTTGAAAGAATCTACTGCTTTTCAATTAACAGAAACATTTGATGAATTTTGAAATTGATGACATAAATAATTAGTTACTTAAATGTCCTGGACTTCTGACTCAGGAGGTTGGCAGAATTGTTACACCTCATTTTTTTAAATAGCGATTGGAAGTTATGTTTTTTTATATTTTTGTAAATGTGTCCATTTTATTAAATAAAATATTTGAGTACATTTCTTAATAATTTTCCAAAAATTCATGTCTAAATGAAATATTTAATGTTTCATAGTATAATGTTCTATGTAAATATTTGATAACACGGTAATTTTATCAGCGGCCAGCTACACTTATTTATTTTGAACACGTTCATTAACCTGAAAATGTATTTTTCTTGATTTATAATTGACACGACTGGTTTTACCGCTATATAATTTAAAAGTTCTAATAACTACACTTCGAAGAGATGAATAATAATGGTATTATCTTTATCCGATCAAAATTACGTTCGTCATTAAAAAGGGACACAGTGATTAAGCAAGATCAGAACACTTGGTACCTCGACCTATTTTGTAATTATTGACTTCCACATAACACTGTCGCAAGTTCAGGTGTACCCGCGCCTCACTATACATTAATATACATAAGTAGCATTGTACTTCCAAGTGTGATAATAGTCTGTAGACCTACAATACTCGGTCAAGGGTGTCGCAGGAGGTGGTAATCTATTCTGATCGAAAGATAGACAGACGGAGGGCGGAATTGCGACGACGGATAATATTGTATTTAGCTTATCAGTGAACCAGCTGGAGTTGAAGTGACCACCCCTTCTACATCCACCATGTTGTGACAGTTCACCTTAGTGCAAATGTTGGTAGTATCAGGTCATCATTGTGCGGCTTTTTGTGAATACATGGTTGGATTGAGTATTTTTAGTGGAATATATAGTGACTTCATCATCTTTTGAGTAAAATAATTATATAAGTAAACTTTTCTGACAATTCCCGACTATATATCATATTCTTAATGTGGTACATTGTAAACAATTAAGATAGTATGTTAATATTTTTACTTTGAATAAATTTGTTTTGTAAGTAATTTAAATATGGGAGATAGTATACCAATAGGCATACCCATAATAAAACAACTTTACCGATAATTTCGACCACAACCCATTCTTTATAATATGGTTACAAATCATAAAGAA
Source organism: Coelogynopora nodosa (assembly GCA_034780555.1). Lineage (NCBI taxonomy): Eukaryota > Metazoa > Platyhelminthes > Proseriata > Coelogynoporidae > Coelogynopora > Coelogynopora nodosa. The sequence continues at coordinate 16,346 of JAUZND010012175.1, read as the reverse complement.
CAATTACAGGACATAATATTGTATCGATTGACGACACTCGACATGTATGTACCATATTCTCCGTTGCTCTAATTTTTTTTCTTTTCTGTAGTCACTTGTCACAAATCTTTTATTCTTCCGATTACAATTACCCCACCACCTCTTTCTCTCTCTCCCATTGACCGTAAAGTCATGGGATCATAATGTGAAATAAGGATAACATTGACCAACATTAACATATTCCTCTCGGTGACCACCAACTTGCTCCTCCTCCTCATACTGTGACTCGTGTGTGCCTGTGTGTGAGAGCAGATAGAACCGGGCACCCACCTGCTCATCACCGGGCCCAACGGCTGTGGCAAGAGTTCCCTCTTCCGGATTCTGAGTGGTCTTTGGCCGGTTTACGCCGGGGAAGTGAGCAAACCGCCGCCTAGCTCCATGTTCTACATCCCTCAAAGGTGGGTTGGAATTCGACATACTGTGTTTGCAATTGGTGGACTAGCACGTTTCTCTGTATATTATATTCTAATTCAAACAACCATCCCTGTGAAGCCGAAATACTCGATATTGTGTAATAACTTGACCTATCGAAAATCTTAATGTTGCACTATAGATAGATAACATTAGAAAAGAAGTCGCAAAAATATACTACTGAAGCATATTCATCGGCAGGGAGATCTGGTCAGCGCTGTCTAATTCCTAAGTATTTATTGTAATTTTTTTTATTTTTCATATAAATTAAGTTTTTGATTGAACTATAATGTATGACCCTGATTTTTTTACTCGGGGACTAAAATGTAACAGAAAAAATTGAAATTGTAATTATGGAAATATTTTATACCCCCCCCCCCCCTCGAGGTTTATACCCCTTACAAACTTACAATATTTAAAAAAAATAAGTTTATCGTAAATGATATACATATAACTTGAATAATGAAATTATTTATTAAATTAAAATAACTAGTAATTTAAAACAGTACTCAAATAGCTTTTTTTATTATTTTTTTTTATTTTTTTTAAATTTTTTTTATATATTTATTAAATTAAAATAACTAGTAATTTAAAACAGTACTCAAATAGCTTTTTTATATAAAAGTAGTATAATTATAAAAATGTACCAAACAAGTATAGATCTTGTGATCTAGATTCAGATGCAAAAAGAATCAAGTCAATTGGTTGCATGGTCTGATCAAAAGTTATAGCATATATGGGTCAATATATTATAGCATATATGTTTATTTTCCTAACTATTGTTTATGACATAATCAGGTCATAAAAATGATACTAATCGATTAATTTGTTTGAAAATAAATACAGCTCGACTTGTATTTAGAAGATATCTGCCTATCAAATTTCAGCTTAATTGGATGATAGGAAGTTTGTTTTACCAATTTCCCCCCCCTACAAAATATGTCCAAATACGAAGGGTTAATAAATAACATTTTAATAATACATATAAAACAGACCAAGTAACAAATTAATTAATAATTAGAATATATATATTTGTATTTTTTCAAAAGATTTTGCCTTGAATACCATCATAATTTCATATAAACATTGACAATGCCTTGAATTTAGATAGAAAAGGCTGCATATACCTGGAATAACAGTATGCATAGAAACCTGGTAAAATACAGGAAATCGAGGTTATTTAACTTTGGATATCAGAGGAATTCATTTTTGTACTTTCGCACATCTTTCATTAAGATTTTAATGTTATGCTGAAATATACAAGTATAATTAAATATGAGTTAAACCATATTTTAGAACTGAAGATGTAGTTGTGTATTTATATTTCAGATAAACTTGTTAGTGTAATCTACATTCGAACCTTCAGTGTCGTATGGACATGTTAACTGAAATATATAATATTGTATTATATATTTAGTTTATGTTCAAACTCAAATTGTAACATGTTTGAGCTATACCTTATCTTCAAACCTAGCAATCTCAGATAAGTGTTACAGTGTCGTATCAATAATATGTATACTGTATAACCGCCCCGGGGACACAGCCATTATATTCATATACTGCGCAAACGTAGCCTATTAATTTACTTGTATAATAATTAATTAGTTTATTAGAAGACATAAAAAGTAATTTACTTATTTTTATTGTAAATCACTGAAACCTGACAATAAGTTAATTAAATCATAATGTGGATTCTAAAAATTTAGTTTTTTTGCGTCATGCTCACAGCTGTGGAAAATTTTTAATGCTGTTGAGGATGAAGAAAATGGAACACTACTCGTAGTTTGTATTCTCATAGAAAGTTACTTGCATATATGTTGGCATAGGTTTCTTTTTATCGTACTTTAATAGACCTAATTAGTTTATGGTGTAATTATAACCCACAGCATTACTTGCATATGGCTATTAATTAATTGTGTTTGTATTTGGATAAAAAAATATGTTAGACATTTTTTTGGTTGCATTTTCCATTATTTTTTAATGTATTGTTTACTATATATTTGATTTATTAAATCAATGTGCTAAAATACACAACTCAGAAAATCTTTCAAATTGCTTAAGATTTATTAGTGTAATTTCTACTTTGATTTAGTTTATCAAACCTCTCTTTCTCTCTTTCCCCCCCTCCCACGCAGACCCTACATGTCGATCGGGAGTCTGCGGGACCAAGTGATCTACCCGCATACGCTGGAGGACATGTGCACGGCTGGTCTCACCGATGCAGATCTGGAGGCCTATCTTCACATCGTCAAGCTCAATCACATCGTCATCCGGGAGGGAGGTAGGTCGGTCATGACGGGCTTGACTTGTCCACACACCTTATCTCATCAGGACAAAACGGTTGTCTTTTCTATTTGTTAATTCATTATAAGTATTTCTGTGGTCACCAATCAGGAAAACATATAAACGAGTCCTGAATAATATCATCTGAAGTTTTGAAAAGTGACGTGTATGTAAGTAACATGTATCCAAATATTACGTGTTCGATAGAATCAAATTGCTGTTCATCTCATCACCATAATGCGTTCTGTCAAATGAACCATATATTATTTATTTGTATCGTGTTTATTGTTATGATGTTCAATTTATCCCACTTTTTACATTTAAAAATGGATAGGCTAGCTTAAAATGCATTCCAAATTGTATCTACAAAGTCTCTTACAAATTAATCTCACTATATTGTCAGCATTGATCGTTGTGCCCCCAAGGCAGGTCATTTGTCAAAACTGAGGTTATTATTTAACTAATACTAAATTGTCTGTAACCACACTACTGAGACAGTTCAGGGCCTCATGAAAATTGTCATATCCTCCGGAACTTGCGGCGAATTGAGAATATACCTGTCTCTTCATGCTCTCTGAGAATTACCAAATAATCAGAGAAAAAACAATTGCACTTAATGATAGTATATATTGATAAGTAAAAATAAAGTTGTGTGTTGACCTGTATATATGCTGTACTTTACTAAATTACAAGTTGTTATAGATTATTTTTCTATTTCTGGTTAATTCGTGCTCCATTCGCAGCATCAGCAATTAATCTATAACAATTTGTCTTTTTAATATATTACATCATAAAAAACAGATTTTTACTTTTATAATTCAATTTTATGGATCAATTATAAGTGTCTTTTCAATCCAAAAAATGTTCAACACTATAAGGTAGGAAAATTAGTGGCTGCTAAAACTATTTACTGAAAGTTAATAGTCAAGCGTAATGTAAGATCATTATAATATTATTTTTCAGTTTAATTGAGTTTTAATTATTTCTACACTTCTCCACTGTGTTGAACTAGGCCAATGCTATAATTCCAATAAATTATTCCAGTATGTAAAAACCGAAACAATTGTTGAATATTAAATAACTATATTATTTAATACAAGGTTGGGATGCTGTGAGCGACTGGAAGGATGTTTTATCGGGCGGTGAGAAGCAAAGAATGGGAATGGCTCGACTGCTATATCACAAGTGAGTGATGTTGCTTTTTATGTCAAATATATATATTTAACAATACATTTATCTAATTATGAGATGCAAATAATATAATCTATAGTTATTTATATTATCATGAGATACATATCTGAGGAATATTATTAATTCAGTTTTGATTTCGGTAAACAAAGTCGATATTCCTTCAAAGTCCATCAAAGACAATTCGGCTAAACTTTCTCACACAAAGCTTCACATGTATAAGTTGTGAAAACATCTTATATTCGTAAATAATTAAGCTAAAACTATATTTAAAAAACTAAAAATCTTATTTAATTATTGTTCCTATCACAGTCATTGTACTACTGAATATCAACTCTTAATATTAATTTATCATTATAACAACAAAAATACTATATATTTTCTGATTGAAATTTGATAGAAACCTTAGACTCATTGTGTTTTGAGTCATTTACATAATTCTAAGTAAACGATAATTGTGTGAAATATCTTTAAAAACTTGTGTCCGGTAGCACTCTAGTATAATAAAAGAATTGGGTAATAGTGAACGCTTTTGATTATTTTGTATTAGACAATTATCCTCTGGCCTATAATCACGCTAACTACTGATATCTAGAAATATAACTAGTTTTATAAGTTCAAAGACTGTGATAGAGATTAATATGTGTCGTAGACACAACTTAGGCAGAAGTGGAATTATACTTTAATAACACAAACAATATAGGATGGTAAAGAAGGCTCCTTCTATCATTTTAGAGTACCGACTATTTGTTTTTACTAGTTTTCGCAATAATATATAGCTTGTTTTTGACATTTTGTATCAAATGTCAACGTGGTTTCACTGTGAATTTTATTAAATTAATTTTGATAAGTGAATGAAAAGTGAATTTACTTTATCTCATTACATAATATACTTATTACTTTTATTTATAAAGACAGTTACTTAATTAGATAAATAATAAATAAACAATATATAATACATACAGGGTGTCCGCGACCGGAAAAAACCTGGAATTCAAGGAAAAACCCTGGAATTTAGTTATTTAAAGAATGAAAACTGGGTGTATTTTTTATTGTCTGTTGGCACTTGCACAGTCTTTTATTACCTTATAATAAATGTGACTTTTGTCATTTTAAAGTAACATCGCTTTTTTGCTGCATAATCGTGTACTATACCTATTATAATTGACTTCTTTTACTCTAAGCACAGCCATTATGACTGCAAGGAATTAAGCAACTCTGGCTTGCTGAGATGTCATTAGGTAGTTTTTTGCTAGTCTTGGTAGAGTAAAACCTGGAGAATAAAAATTATTATACTTTAAAAACCTTGGAATTCGATTGTGATAATGGCGCAGACACCCTGAATATATACATTTTAATTTGGGTGTGAACGTAGTATACTGGAATTTCTATTTACATTATAAAGTACAGCGTAACTTATTTATTTAGCGTAACATTTGAATTAGTGAAACTCTTGACAACCTATTAAAACCTGCCGCTGTATTATAATTATTATGTTATACTTAAGTGAAACAAGTGTTATTTTGTTACATATTTTATAATTATAATACAGAGAATGCTTTGTTATTATAGCCGAATCGACATGTCATTATTAGGCGTTTCCAAAAAGAAATTACATCTGTTTTCACCATTAAAAATTCTATATTTGGTTTATTAAATGTTCTCCATCCCTCGCAAAGACCATGTTACGCCTTGCTGGACGAGTGCACCAGTGCAGTATCGATCGACGTGGAGGCGAGCATCTATCAGGCGGTCAAAGACGCCGGCATCACCCTGCTCACTATCACACACAGACCTTCACTCTGGTAACTGCCGGCTCCTTCTTGCTGCTGTTTCTAGTATAAGTATATAGAAGAAGCGACTTTGAAACCAGAGTTTAGTGTGATTTAAACTTCAAAAATTAGCAAAACTAAAGAAGTCCATCAAATATAATTTATTAAGTAAAAGTAGTACAGAATTGGCCTGCGCTCAGGAAGAGATAAAAATGAATAAAACTATTTATATTGTTTATTACTTGGTACCAATATTCTTTTGTAATACCTCCAAATCACTTGTATGAGATGTGTTGTTTGTGCCCGTTGTCTGCCAGTCAGGATATAAATTCAAAATATACGCAAGTTTATACTGAAACTATAATATAAATAATTATATAATTTTTTGAATTTTGGATTCTAAAATCATGATTAATGTTTGATATAAGTTTTTATCTCTTCCCGATCGTATACTGTATTGCTTTTGCTTAATAAATTATTTTTATGGACTACTTTAATTTTGCGATTTTTTTAAATTTAAAGACGCTAAACTCCGGTTTCGTCGAATATGTTAATATATTCTATATTTTGAACTATTTGTTTTACATTTACATTTGTTTTATATGAACCCACTGAGTAACTCAGTATAATAAAATCTTGATTAAATGATACCGCTTGAAAACGTTTATTAAAACCCTTCGTACGTTGTGCTGTAACAATTCTAACACCCGGTTAATATGATCCGACAAAATATTTGGATGCGTATTTTTTCATACGGTAACTAATAGAGTTTTATTATCACAATAAATTCACCGTGATCTTTACGACTATTAGTCCACTTGTGTAGGGTGTGGTGTAAGTCTTGTTGGCCATGATTGTATGATAATTACACAAAACTACTCTTGTAATTCGTAAATTCTATTTACTGTGATCCCATCATAATATATTAAACGGGTAATCTGCGCCAATAACATTACCCAAACAGCTTATTTCGTTTTTTTTATAAATAAGATTGGGAAGCGTTATCTTCTGTTATCTATAAAAAATGTCTAGCGTATTTTTCCTATCTTTTTTGATGATGTCTGCCTTTTTCAGGCAGAATACATTGTTATTGTTTAATTAATAATCATTCTTAAATCTTAAAACTTAATTTTTTGATAAACAATAAAATTCGCCATCAGTCAATAATTAATGAAAATAAATATAAAAAGATCATAATAACTTGAAAATTGTTTTTTTATGTTTCACATTTCACACCTATAAATTGTCTACTTTTCACATTTATTTTTTGTAAAACAATGTGAGTTTTTCGGAAAGACCGTAACTGTAGCAATGATGCTTAATATGGGCACCCTTATGTATATTAAAGCAATCATTTGCTATTTAATGAAAATCAGTAATCGATCACCGTGCTTTATGCTATACGTCAATTCATTTTTAATTTAACAGTTATGTAATAATGTTATCAAGATCTTTACGTCATACTTATATGCTTTTACATGCTTTTATGCTTATATTTTTGTATTAAAATAATATCTTACAATTTCGAAATAGTCTCCGTTGTTGTACATTTCAATTAAACAATATATTCAACAATAATTTAAATAAATAATCATCGATAAGATTCCAATAAGTTCGCCCCGTTGTTAACGCTATTAGCACCCGGCGCTTGTGAAATATTATGTGCCCGGAAGATGGGACATTCGAACCACCAACAATTTTCATAATATGCACTCAAATATTCATTCTTTTTCGGTACATAATGGTGTCGTTTTAAACGGCTTTTTTGTTGAATATCATATTTAGTTGTATAATTATTACACGTTAGATAAGAAAAATATAAACTGTTAAAAATCTGTTTCAGCCTGTTTTTGATCATTGTTAACGTCATAGTAATTATGAGTATGCTCCAAAAAATAATTGACCAGGAAGTATGTAATGACATAAATTTTCAATGATAGTCTTTCAGTCTGTAAACATAATATTGAACTAAATTTAAGTATTTTATTACGTCACCAAATTATCCAGTATATTCTACGAAGCAGGTAGGCCTACTGATAGTCTAACAACTGATATTGTGCCCAAAGTGCAAATTGGTTTCAACTTATCTATCTCATCTGAATAACCGAAAGTGGAGAGTGAATTTTGCCTAAATTCTCTATCTGAACCCACCATCCCTGGCTGTGTAGGCAGTTCCACAACAAGGTGCTCCAGCTGAGCGGCGAGGGCGACTGGCGCCTCGAGGTGCTCGACTCCAACACGCGGATGTCCCTCAGCGAAGAGAAGCGCCAGCTCGAGACCGACCTCAGTGGGGTCACAAAGATGCAGCGTCGACTGCGCGAACTCTGCCGCCTATTGGGCGAAGACTCGGCCAGTCTCCCGGGCGGGGATGAGGAGGAGGAGCTCGACTTGGTGGTCAACGGTGGTGGTGGTGGTAGCGGCGGGGAGGTTGCTGGTGACATGCTGGCCAATGGGAAGCGGAGGTCTTCGCTGTCGTCGTCACTGTCGGCCGATGATCAGGACGAGGGGGATGAGTAGCCAACTCGCTAGTGGTGCCTGCCGCTGTGTCTCCTGGTATGACGCTCTCTATGGCGAGTTGGTTATTGTGTTAGTTTGGTTTCGGCGTCGGCGTCGGTGTTTTACAGTATCGGTTAAAATGACTTATAATATGCAGTAAAAAATATATATTTAGTTGGAATCATTAACTTTAGGGTTCATCACTTATCCTGCCATAAATTTATCTCACAGTACGTTTAAAAATTATATTATTGGTAACTATAATCAACGCACAATTTCTTTATGATCGCCTTAAAAATTAAGATAAGGACTAAATAATGTTTTACGGATCGGTTAAATATAGTATGAATTGAGTAATTTTGAAAATGTAGTCTGAAAATTTTCCGCTAGGTACTCCGTGGCAGGTAAAAGACATAAAAACGTGTTCGTTGTGTTTTAGGATTAAATCATATAATATTAAAAATATATTTTCTTACAATAAAATTAGTAGCTAGAAGTCATTGAAAGTTATTAGAACGTAAATATTTTTTATTTAGTTGTTAATATTATTATTTACAATCATAATAATATTTTAACATGGTGTAATGACAGGGAAACTCTGGAAAATGGGAAATTTTGAGAAAAGGTTATGAATTCCAGTAAAAATGGAAATTTATCCATTTTTATAATAAAAGGCAGGAATATGACTGTAATTTTTTGTTATCAATAGGCCTAGGTCTATTTGTATATAATATTAATACCTACAGTTCATGTATTGCCTCATTATGAATTAATTTAGTTCTATATATTATGCTTCTGTATTGGCGTTTGTCTTTTGTTTAAAGTTACAAGAAATAATACTACAAAATACTCTTGATGAAATATTTCATTATTCCATATGTTACATCTCTGAACAAAGAAAACTTAAAATGTCTGTTTTTATGAATGAACAAAAATTGTTGCAATAAACGCAGGGGGATTATGACTGCTATTAACCCCGACAAACCAAGATTTTGAGTGCTGTTATAGCGCTGGCACCCTGAATGTAGGTTATGATATAATTTAGTGGGGATTAATTCACACTAGCCCTACACTTTAGATTGAACCTTTTTTTAATATAGACCAATTGTACTGACTTTTTAACTTCTGTTTATTTTCCTCTTTTTCTTTTGTAGTGTTCCAACTATCATCATTTCGTATACAACCTGATGATGCAATCACTTTCTATAATGTAGTTCAATAAGAAGTGGATAACAATTAATATCGGTGGAAACTGTCGTATTAATATGTTCATCAATAATTGTATTGAGATTGATTCTTTTAAATTGTTTATGATAATAATATGGGACAATGTGGAATTAGGTTTAAAATCACTGAGCACATATTGATTATATATAAGTTTGTTAAAGGGACCTGGTTAGTTATTTAAAATTTTACTTGACCAAAATCAGTCATTTTTTATGATCCTTTTTCTGATTGAACTGTATCGCATGTGTTTAGCATGTATATCACATCAAAGGCTAAATTTACAGATGTACATAAACGCCAGCTAGATTTTATGTTCCAAAAAACTAATACCAAACAAGCCTATCTATGTACCCGTTTTTCAGGAGTTTACCAGAGTCCTGCAGATTAATTTGGTCAGTATGATGATCCTTATATTGATATCAATATATAATGTTATCACGTTTGTACACAGTTGTATGTTATCAGCGTTGTTAATTTTTTTAGTGTGCATAATATTTTGTCAATATTCTAGTCAATTTTTAATTGTAACTTTATATTATATATTTTTTCATTTTGCCCTTATATATGCTCTGCTAATTCAAACATAATTGTGAATTGAATAGTTTTTAATAAATGCGACATACTATATGCATGCATTGTGTTACAATTTGTTTGTTTTTGCTCATCTTATTATATGACATTTGTAATTTAATAAATGTCACAAAATGTAGGATATAGTTACAGTTTAAATTATTCTGTAAGCTACCTTAGCTAGACATTTGTATTATTTTAGGGGCTGTCCATAAAATACGTGACGCTATTTTTTACATTTTCAAACCCCCCCCTCGTAACGCTTTGTGACAATTTTGCATACCCCCTTAAATAAATACGTGACGCTGGTCAACCCCCTACCTTAAATACATATAAATCGATATTTTGATAAAACTTGCAATATGACAATTTTATTATTATTTATGAGAAAATGAAATTTAATCCATAATTAAAGTACCTTATAACCTGTTACTAGACCACAGCACACAGTCCTTTAACACTTTGAAACATATATTATGTACAGAAATATAATATCTTAATTAATGAGATAGTAATAAAACTTGTACAAGAGAGAACATTTAGAGCTAAACTACATGCGGGCCAGAGAACCGATAGCAAGTATATATGATATATTTATACGAGATATATTTATAAGAACAATAGGAACAAAACAAAAATTTAAGACACAACTATGTAAAATATGTGACGCCCGAGAGGGGCAGGAGGGGGTTCTGAAAACCAGACTAAAAAAATATTTAAAAAACCATAGAAATAGATAAATTATATGATGCTAACCCAGTGACTTCATGCACGGCTGCCTGCCGGGGCAGACTTGATTTGAAGCATAAAAACTATAATAAAAAAACATAGAGTGTTCACTCTCGCTATTTTTTTTCAGCGTCACGTGACGCTGCACTAACTACCCCCCCTCCCCCACATGACGGTCTGTGACATTTTCAGAACCCCCCTCTCCCCTCTCAGGCGTCACGTATTTTATGGACAGCCCCTTAGCCCTTAATTTTCCTTGTATAAACGAGAATATTTTTTATTATTAATAATTAAAATTACTGACTGGGGCCTGTAACACGAAACAATTATCCGCGGATATTTATTTGCTAATAAAATAATCAGTAACACGAAGCACTCATAAATTTATTAGCGGATAAAAAATTATTTGCAAATAAGATTATCCGCGGATAAAAATATTAGGAAGGTATTTTGCCATCTTTATTTGGAAGGTATTACAACACTTACAAATAGAGCTGCACTTTTTAGTGACAGCTGGATAACAAAACAGAGAGTGACAAAACCAGAACGGAAACACAAATATATACTAGAAAAGGAGGTCAAACCGTTTCTAGGCAACACTATGGTGATGCCTAGCAACAATAAACAGGTCAACCAATCAGATGCCTCCTGGCCAGACAAGTCCCGCGGGTATAAAAAGTCAGATGGAACCCCAAAGGGGTGCCCGGGATGCCTGGTCAGCGAGGTTATTTGCAGAGTACACAAAAGAAAGATTTACAAACTTAGCAGAATAAAGAACATGCATGTAATAGAGGATAGGATGCGCCCTCGGCCGTGGCGAACGAACCGCCTGCAGAAGGGGCAAACAGTCAGTGACAATGGTATCGCAATCACTCGCCCAGTAAAGGGCGAAGAAAAGGGCCACCAACTCAGCATAGAATTGATGGAGCTGCACACGCAGGATAAGAATAGGGTGGACACCCCGGAGGACAGCCACCTGTGTAGGTGTGGCATCAACATGCCATACTGTCCCCGAGGCCCACGTGGTCGGTTTGGGCGGCCGCCACGACATAGTAATAGGTATTGGTTCCACCAAATACTGGAGGTTATGGAGGGTCGAGGCGAACCTCGGCCCCCGCATAGCATAAACAAAATAGGATAAGAATCCGTCAATCTTTTCCCTAATTTTCCGGGGAAGAGATGACTGAACATAATACAAATTTTGGAGCAGACGCGCATGCGCCAGAGGTAAAGATATCGTCTGATTAATAGTGTCATACACCAAACCACAGTACGTAAAGACTCTAGAAGGACACAAACGAGATTTATTAAAGTTTACAACCCACCCATACATAGACAACACCCGGATCGCCTCCTCCCGCAAAGAAACAATAATAGAGGGATCTCCCAATAAGAGAAAATCATCCATGTGTACCCAGATGAGCGCCGTTGGAAAACGGAGCCGAAGATACCGCACGAACGGGTACAAAGCTTTGCACAACATAAAGGGCGAGAGGGGGTGACCCATGGGTAAACGGTTAAAACAGAAATAATTTCTTTGATGCATAAAGACCGTAGTCGGTCTGGAAATAGGTGCCAGAGGCACTGAGTGAAAGGCAGCCTCCAGGTCCAGGACCACCGCCACACCCCCGCGTGCCTGAAAACGTTCTACAACGCGCACCGGGGGAGGAAGGCTAACCTTAAGGCGGGGGACATGGGCCCGGAGGTGATGAAAATCAACAATAAACCTGGATTTCTCCCCTTCCTTCGGGACCAGGAAAGGCTGGGAAATAAAAGGGCGAGAATGGCTAGTGTAAGGCGAGACGATGCCCGCTGCAACAAGGTTAGATATGGACTTAGAAATAGCAGTAGTGTTAGCTCTAGACCGAAATAAATGCACAGAAGAGATACAGCGAATGGGGAGCCTAGCCCCCTTCGTATAAATAGACGCCGTTGTGGCAGACATGGGTACCAGATCGCTAGACATGTAAATAGCCGGCACTGCCGGAGCAGCCGCCGGGGGCAAACTAGCCAAAGGGGCAATATTAAGTACTAGTAAAGAGGCACTCACATCCTCGGCGCCAACACACTGGCCACCGTCCGCTGGTACAGGATTCACACGCCCCGGACGTCGGTGTTGTCGCGGATCAGCAGGATCATCATTAGGCACTCGATGAACTAGAAAGGGTCTGATATCTGGCGGGAGCTCCGGGAGACCGGAGGCGAGGTGATCCGAATCATCAGGGTCCGCCGAATCTCCCAGTATGAGAGACTCCTCCTGGACTGAAGAAAGCTGCGGTGTGAAGGATGCACTCGAGCGTAACTGACCCGCCAACCATCGACGGATGTCACCAATAGGATCTTCACTGTTCATAGAGGAATAAAGCGGCGATGGTGGAGTACCTGATCTCGATGTGGAACAATACTGCTTGCAAAGTTTGGCGAAATTAATCGTGATGCCGGACGACTTCGAACGAGAGGACCACGGGTACTGTATCTCAGGCTGCTCGGTCGGAAGGCTGGCATCCGGGTCCGGCATGGGTTGTGGGACCCATGGACCCTGATAAGGGCCGAAGGAGGCGTCCCACGCAGATGAGTGGCGGCTATGCTCTGATGAAAGTCCCATGGACATAACCGAAGAATTAGACGAAGATTCCTCACACATACGCCGAGCAGTAAGAACCGGATCAAAGGAGTCCGAGGAGTGACTAGAATCGAAGTCCACTCCCCGGACCACTTTACGACGGGGCTGGTCCCGGCTGGGGGGCCTTGGGCCACCCCCCCTTCTTCTTCCCTCCACGCCACCCAGATCCTGGGCGGCCTTTCCAGTTTCCCCGGTTCGCTTGGGGGGGTCGGATTGCTGTGGGCGGGATCTCAAGTATATTGGCCAGGTCATGGGGGTCGTTAGCCCGTGCGTAGGCTGGCGTAGCAACTGCGGCCGTTGCGAGGTACAGGACACGTTCAACCAGGGCTGCCCTGGTGGATTCCAGATCGGGAGACTCAAGTGCTCGTCTGATAGCAACCAGTTCGTGGGTCTGCATGTGCGCGAACAGTGCCGCAGACTTCTCCTCATCAGAGCGGCTTACCGGAGGATCAGGCCCCTGATCTCCCTGATCAGGGCCCTCCAACCGGCGGAGCCTCTCGAGTATTGCGCGCAGAATGTCATTAGGGTTCTCTTGAGGGATCGGACCCGCGAATTCTTCCATGTAATGTGTAGTGATAAAGGTAGAGGCAAACAATATTTGCAGTAGGGCACACTTTATCCTGTAAAGGTTTTACAAACACTTACAAATAATAAAGCTGCACTTCCTAGTGACAGATGGATAAACAAAACAGAGAGTGACAAAAACGGAGCAGAAACACATATATATACTAGAAAAGGAGGTCACAACCGTCGCTAGGCAACACCATGGTGATGCCTATCAACAAAAAACAGGTCAACCAACCAGAGGCCCGCTGGCCAGACAAGTCCCGCGGGTATACAAGTCAGACGGAACCCCAAAGGGGTGCCCGGGATGCCTGGTCAGCGAGGTTGTCTTCAGAGTACACGAAAGAAAGATGAACAAGCTTGTTAGTATAAAGGACATGCATGTAGTAAAGTATAGGATGCGCCCGCGGCCTAGGTGAACGGACCGCCTGCAAAAGGGGTAAACAGTCAGTAACAATAGTATCGTAATCATTCGCCCAGTACAGGGCGAAGAAAAGGGCCACCAACTCTGCATAAAATTGATGGAGCTGCACACGCAGGATAAGAATAGTGTGGACACCCCGGAGGACAGCGACCTGCGTAGGTGTGGCATCCACATGCCACACTGTCCCCGAGGCCCACGTGGTCGGTCTGGGCGGCCGCCACGGCATAGTAATGGGTACTGGTTCCACCAAATACTGGAGGTTATGGAGGGTCGAGGCGAACCTCGGCCCTCGCATAGCATAAACAAAATACGATAAAAACCTGTCAATCTTTTCCCGGATCTTCCGGGGAAGAGATGACTGAACGAAATACAAGTTCTGGAGCAAACGCGCGTGCGCCAGAGGCAAAGATATCGTCTGATTAATAGTGTCATACACCAAACCACAGTAAGTAAAGACCCTCGAAGGGCACAAACGAGATTTATTAAAGTTAATAACCCAACCATACATAGATAACACCCGGATCGCCTCCTCACGCAAAGAAACAATAATAGAGGGATCTCCCAATAAGAGAAAATCATCCATATGTACCCAGATGAACGCCGTTGGAAAACGGAGCCGAAGATTACGCACAAACGGGTACAAAGCCTTACCCAACAGAAAGGGCGAGAGGGGTGACCCATGGGTAAACGGTTAAAACAGAAATAATTCCTTTGATGTATGAAGACCGTAATCGGCCGGGAAATGGGTGCCAAAGGCACTGAATGAAAGGCAGCCTCCAGGTCCAGGACCACCGCCACACCCCCGTGTGCCTGAAAACGTTCCACAACGCGCACCGGGGGAGGAAGGCTAACCTTAAGGCGGGGGACATGGGCCCGGAGGTGATGAAAATCAACAATAAATCTAGACTTCCCTCCTTCCTTTGGAACAAGGAAAGGCTGGGAAACAAAAGGACGAGAGTGACTAGTGTAAGGCGAGACGATGCCAGCCTTAACAAGGTTAGATATAGATTTAGAAATGGCCAAAGTGTTGGCCCTAGAACGGAATAAATGTATAGAAGAGATACAACGAATGGGAAGCCTCGCCCCCTTCGTGTAGATAGACGCCGTAGTGGCAGACATTGGCACTAGATCGCTAGACATGTAAATAGCCGGCACTGCCGGAGCAGCTGCCGGGGGCAAACTAGCCAAAGGGGCAATATGAAGTACTAAAAGAGAGGCACTCACATCCTCGGCGCCAACACACTGGCCACCGTCCGCTGCTACAGGATCTGCACGTCCCGGTCGGCGTTGTCGTCGCGGATCATCAGGATCATCATTAGGCACTCTCCGAACTAAAAAGGGTCTAATATCCGGCGGGATCTCCGGGAGACCGGAGGCGAGGTGGTCCGAATCATCAGGGTCTGCCGAATCTCCCAGTATGAGAGACTCCTCCTGCACTGAAGAGAGTCGTGGTGTGAAGGATGCACTCGAGCGTAACTGGCCTGCCAGCCATCTACGAATATCACCAATAGGGTCCTCACTGTTCATGGAGGAATAAAGTGGCGATGGTGGAGTACCTGATCGTGGCGTAGAACAATACTGCTTACAGAGTTTGGCGAAATTGATCGTGATGCCGGACGACATCGAACGAGAGGACCACGGGTACTATATCTCTGGCTGCTCGGTCGGAAGGCTGGCATCCGGGTCCGGCATGGGTTGTGAGACCCAGGGACCCCGATAAGGGCCGAAGGAGGCGTCCCACGCAGATGAGTGGCGGCTATGCTCCGATGATAGTCCCATGGACATAACCGAAGAACTAGACGAAGAGTCTTCACACATACGCTGAGCAGTAAGAATCGGATCAAAGGAGTCCGAGGAGTGACTAGAATCCAAGTCCACTCCCCGGACCACCTTACGACGGGGCTGGTCCCGGTTGGGGGGCTTTGGGCCACCCCCCCTTCTTCTTCCCTCCACGCCACCCTGTTCCTGGGCGCCCTTTCCAGTTTCCCCGGTTCGCTTGGGGGGGGTCGGATTGCTGTGG
>JAUZND010012164.1:0-28554 GCA_034780555.1 Coelogynopora nodosa | reverse complement strand
ATTTGTTCGGGCCGATAGTTGCATTTTGATACGTAAAGTTCGTGTGTGGGACGTTCCTAGTTTAAAATTAAAATTTATTGAATTGATGAATAAATTTGTTAAAAAGTTGTTTTTTTGCAACTTTTAATATCAAAATCAGGGGTGTGACAAAATTTTAATTAAAAAAGTAGCCCTTATTATTGTGCTGAAAAAAACTATCAAAAAATTTAAATTTTTTAATAGTTTATCGCTCATGGTATCTAACTAAATACAAATGACTAGTAATTATTTCAAATGTGATTTAAATTCAAATTTATTTTAGTATTTTCCATAGTTATTGTCCATTATCATCGACAAAGCTAAATTATATGGAATTTTAATATATATATTATTCCGTTTATTTTCCTTGGTTATGGTAGGTTTTTTACAGGTATCATTATATTAAATGGACGACATTGTTTGAGTTTACCGTCATTTAATTTAAAATTTAAAATTTAATAAATATTAAATCGGCCATAATTTTGTTAGATTTTTCATATTTTAGCGAATTTTTAAAGCTCAATATCTCGGGCCCATTTGTAGCTAGAGACTAAAACTAAGGCTTATTGTAATCAGAGTGTTTTCAGTAACATAAATAATCTGTATTTGATTGAGTGTTTTTAATTATTATTAATTGTCGAATTTATTAATTATGTAAACTAGATAAATTAGATAAAATTTTTTGTAAAGCTAGTTTATTTATGACGTAGAATCGGATTTTAGGGGAACTTATTCATACAAAAAAAAAGTACAAAATTCACACAACTAATCAAAATGTCTTTGCTAAGCTAAGCAAAAATAATACCTTTATTCGCAAACTCTTTCTTTGTCCGTTATTTACAGCCTTCTTATCCACATAAACTCCACCATTACTCGATTGGTTCTGATTAAGTGTATTCTTATTTTTAATGTACCTGCTGCTAATTTTCCTTATAAACGAAGAGTCTCCGGTACTATCCAATTTGGAAATATTTTTTTCAGAGTCACATTTTGACATGTTCTTCTTCCAAGGTGCTACTCCGGGATCAGGATCAAAGCAGAGTTCTCTACTGACTTTTTTACTGCTAACGGCCAATTTACTCAACCTGACTCGATTGTCTTGTTTCTTCAACAATAAATACAAATAGTCCATCCATTCTGGAAGACTAATGCCGTCTATAAATGATTTTTCACTAGCATTGCTTTTACTACCCGCGCTATGGCGGCGTTTAGGCGTAGATGTTGCAACTTTACCTGCGAGAGCTAAATTATTTTTATTTTCAAAATTATCCACATGTTGCACATCACATACAGACACTTGATCACTACCACATATAAAATGAACCGTTAAACCGAATCCATTCAACTGCTGCTCTCGTATGCTCAATTTGGCAATGGGAAATTGATACTTGTTGATATACTGACTTCTGTAGACGGGCTCAGAGTTGCTGTGAGTGACCTTTTTACAAATGACTAGGTATTTTTCAAATAGAAATAAATGTCGGATTGATAAACCATCTCCTCTAAGTGGGAAGGAATCTTGTTTTATAAAGGGGCCAAAACGAAATAGTTGGTTGCAATCTAAAATTTCAAAATTTTCCATATTTTGATTTAATCGATGAACGACATTGGCCATCATTTTGGCTACATTATCAATTTCTACAGAATGTTGGAGGTTTTTGGATTTACAGTATTTTGACAATTGGCCTATTAAAAGATGGTATTTTGTTATACGTTGAATGGGAGATAAGAGAAAGGCACTTAGGGGTAGGCGGTGGTTTAGTTTTTGTTGACAGTGAGTAAAGTACGGATCATCATGAGATAGAGTGTTCAGGACGCTTTCGGAAATTATTTTGTTGCGACAGTAATATCTAATTATTGAAATTATTGAAATAATTATTATTATTTATTTTTAAAAGATGGCATTATAATTATAATTATCAACATTTTATTTTATTACACATATTTACACATATGACATGTGATATATCTAATCACTTCTACATAGGTAATTATATGGCCAAATACTTCAAAAATGAATTCTTTATTTTTTTTTTTCAACAAAAATGTCGGAATTGACACCCTCATATAATAATGTCAATTAAATTAATAGGTTTTATCATCTATTGTAAACATAGACCTCAATTAGTAGATAAAATCATTGAGTATATTCTACATTTTTAAAAAAATTTAAAAAATAACTTTGAGTATTAAATATTGACCAATGCATTTAAAAAAAATGTACTTTTTAGTGCTGACCGATACCATTCTAAAATTATTATAGATATTTTAGTCGCAACTCATTTAGTGTTACAACATTTATGTTTATTTTATAAATAATGACTAAAGGTCAGAAAATTAGTGCCATAAGACCTTAAAAAGTTATATTTATATTATTTAAATTTAGCATAATTTTAAATAATAATTTTAATTTGAAACGTGCTAGTATGACTGCAGTTTGAGTAGATGATTATAACGAATAGTAGAACATATTATATTTGTACATTTATTTGTAAGTAATTTTTTAAATACCAGAGTTGATAATTAATTCTATTGAATTTGTGCAAAAAATTGTAAAGTTAATTCCAATGTATTAAATAAGGCATTAAAAATTTTTTTTTAATTTAACTGACTTTTAGGCAAATTGACCACTTAAAAATGCATTTTTTCTACACTAGAAAGTTATTTATTTAAAAATGTTGTTATTCGGCCCACCATAATATCTAATATATTTTGTATAAAATTTCGCGAAAAAACTCACTTGTAAATGTCAAACTTGCCTTCGTGCCGCACAAACACATTAGCCAACTTTAAATAATCCCCACCCGCCTCTCTCATGCCAGGTAATAAACTTTCGTTATGAAGATCATAAATATCCGAAAAATTGGAAAAAAGCTCCCTCTTGTAATCGCTCACCACTACAGGAACTACTCCTTCCAAATCACACTCAACAACACCCATATAAATATCAATTATACCTTTCATATCTTCAACAAACCTTTCCTCTGTTACCATCATCTCCTCACATGCTTGATACAATTTCTCATCACCCAAATCCCTGTTCCCAGTAAATCCATGTTTATTAATGACATTAAACTTATCCGGCGTGTTTAAAACAATCATTGATTTGCTAGTCATGGCCACATTTGCTAGAGACGGCTTTGAATCATTTTCTACGACAGTTATGCGAATAACATCATCGCACGTGTTTCGCTTCTTTTTGTTGTTTTTTGTCTTGTTTCGAGAATAATTTTTCAAGCTCAATTGGGAAAGTTTTTTCTTTAAACATTGCAATGAACCGGAGCGTTTTTTATCATCTTCAAGAAAATTGAGGGTCAAGGATTCCACATGATTTGTAGCTACACTTTGACCGCCACGATGTAATTTATGGTCAGATTCTTTAATCGAATCTCGTTCCATCATTGAATCAGTCTTTGAATTTTCCTGCCAAATTTTTTGAGAAACTAACTGTGTAGCATAGTATGTAGCACCTTTAGTTGGTGTGTTGATTGCTTTTAGACTCACAGACAACTTTCTCAAAGCCACCGGGTCAATAGTATTTTTCTTGAATTCCTTTTTTCCAGAGTCATCAGAGTAATAATTGTCGTATTGATCATTGATCTCATTAATCAAATCTCTATAGTTTGTTGGAAACACGTTTCTTTCCTTCACAGTTTGTAAATCTGGTTTGTTTTTCTCTTTTCGAGAGCAATCCCCTTCGTTTAATGGATTCTGGTCCATTTAGATAAATTTACAAGTGATTAACTAATCAAAAGTGACTTGAGTCAACAACCTCTATTTTAAAATGTACCAGTGTACAATTGTAGAGGATGAAGTTAGTGTTGTTCCAAAAACAAATTCCAATTCCAAACTGTGAATAATAATATCTCTGTTTTTAATTCGATCCAATCCAATTAACACGAGATAAACCTTTGTGCCACTGTTTGCATGCAATGAAACTTTTCACACAATAATTAGTGTTTTGAATAAATTTATAAATACTTTCAGGAATTTGCGAGAATCACTGACTCGTTGTATAAATTTAATTCCAAGCACCTACTTTACACTGTAAAGTCTACAGTTTTATAATTATTCTATCAGAGTACCTGTATTAGCGTGAAAACGTATTTATAATTTCACAGTTGGGGTGTAATAATAATCTTGGATATTGTTACTTTTGTAATTGATTCTCGGATCATTCGCTGTTACACTAAATATTCAGTGCAATGCATTTTGAATGCAATCGAATGCTGCAATAATGTAATATTTATTGGAATTTTCAGAATTTTATATGAATCTGTACTGTAATTGCTGCAATTTTTTCGATTGAATGACTTTCTTGAATCCTAAGATCGAGTTTGTTTGTATTTGGGGCAATTTAAAAGTTGTTAGTTTTTTTGCAACCTGTGCTCTACAGATGAGATATTCTGGGTATGTGTGAAAAATAATTATACATTTTTGCCTATGCTGTAATAGTTTGTCATTGTATCCAATTATTACGTTACGGTTGCAACAGTTACTTTTGTTTACTGTATTGATTCAATTTTATTTTTTTAAGTCATTGTAATCAATGCAATGCATTGAAGCGTGCTGTCGTTATTATTTTGGAAAAAAAGGCTTGCGAATTTATTTTGTGTGACGATTTGTGTTTTTAATAAAAACTTTTGATAGTTACAAGTGTCAACTGTAAATAAAAAAGTTAATTGATGTACAATAAAACAAAATTGACATTTTTTATTGGCCTTTAAAGCTGAAATTATAAAGTCTGGGAAAAATATAATTTTAAAATTCGATTAAATTTTCTCAAAATTTTAGAATTTATTGAGATATTGCATTAAAAAAACAATTTTTTGTAAAATGTGTACATTATCAACATTTTTTATTAATTACATAGTAATTTAGACAGTAATTTAGATATTAAATGGCAATAAATCACAATATTTAAAAATTCAAAAAAATATCGTCAATATGAATTGACTTTTATTCAATCATAACTGATTTATGTAACTAAGGAAATAAATAAATTTTCAAAATTGTTGTATTTTTATTTCGTTATTTATTTATAAACTAAAAAAATGACCATTCCAATTTTTTTCTACATTATAATACAATGTACATTAAACACGTGTACAAAATTTCAAGCAATATGATTGTCCATATTCAAAGTTCATGTTTTTTACTAATTAATCAATTAATTAATTTTTTATTTTTGTTGTTGTTGGCATATAGCACCAAAAATTCTACACATTTTGAATCTTACAAATGTTATATTGTTAAAGTTTGTATCTAAATAAATTATATTATATATTATATATTATATTATAAATATATTAATAACGATTAATTTTAAATTTAATCTCCGACATTAACCGTGTTACAATACAAGTGCTTTATATGAGTACTTCCAAGCGTATTGTTATATTGGGAGATGAATATAGGTTCGTAAAACAGTTCTCCACAGAATTTACATCGACTAAAAAAATAATAAAAATATAAAAATAATAATATAATGAAAATATATTTTTACCTGCTATTATCGACGTTAAAAAATCTCTTCTTTTTCCCACTCATAACATTGTTTGTAGTCTGCAAATTCTTGTCCAATAAAATATTCAAAAACATTTTTTTATTGTAATCGCATCTAATTTTCTGCAAACTAGATTTTAAAAAATGCATTGTGTCGGATATTCTACAATCTCCATCCATTGTATCAATAACACTCTTTAACTGCAAGTAATGGCCGTACTTGTTGGTTAAATGTATAATCACACTTTGTTCAAACTTTCTAAAGTATTAATTAAATTAATGAATATTATTATTTAAAAAAACAAAATATAGATAATTAATTAACAATTTATTTAATAAACCTCTCAGTGACGATGGATATAAAATGACCATACATTTTCTTACTTTCCTCTTCATCTTGATATCCATCGTTGACAAGTATAATGTTGCACAAATTTTCAACTTGATCAATTTCATAACCATTTTGTAATAAATTTAGGAGCGAATCGTAAAATTGTCCTTTTTTCGCTAGTAAAATTGATTTTTCAAACAACAAATCGGGACAGTTTATAAATTTTAAGATTTTTTCCGATTCGTAGCTTCCAATTTTTTGCTCGATCAAACATTCTTTAACCAATAATACTCTACCAATATAACAATATGAAAAAATTAAAAAATAATAATGAACATTTATACTTGTCAGTAGAGTCACTTTCTGCCTCGGAAACTTCACTAATCAATATTTGAAGGTATTCTGTTACAATATCAAAAGACTAAATTAAAATAATTAAAATAATTTTTAAAAAATTAATAAAAAACTAACCCTGATACTATTGCTGCAATACAGATACTTTGTAAAATTGACATTTAGCTCATTGTACCCAGTCATGCAAAATTTTTCTTTTAAACTTTTATAATCCCAAAAAAAATGATCTCCCTTGCATGGAACTCGGTCAACGTATTCACAGAAATGTTGATTTTCGAGAATCTTTTAATTATAATTATAATTAATTTTTTAAAAATAAAATAAAATAAAAAAACCTTCAACATGTCATTCTTCAAATAACTTATAATCTCGCTGGCATACTCTTCAAATAATCGATAGTCTCTGTAAATGTTAAAAAAGCGCAAAAAAATGTGATATCCAACTGGACTAATTTCAATATTGTGATTATCCAAACTCTTCTCATTGCCTATTGTGTTTGCAAATAACTCGTCTAAGCACTCTTTTGGTTTTTGAGTAACAAAATGCACCAATGCTAGTACATAAAACCTTTTGTGAACTTTTAAAAACACTTGAATGTCCAAAACATTATTTTGAAAAAGATGTTTATGGGGTTCTAATGTATTTATATCGTACAAAAGAAACTGTCCTATATACGGCATGTCTTCGTTCACATTTAAAGCTCTACTAGAATTGACTTTTTTCTCAAAGCTTTTAATTATGGCCATGATCATGGTTTCTAGCGCCACGTTATCGTACATTATATACAAAATGACGGTTATTGCGTGACACATCTTTTTATTTTTCTTTTTATAGGTTGTATTAATAAAGGAAATGACAAGGTTAACTTCTGTTTTTATTTCATTGATATCGGCCAAATGATCAATCGTATCGACATTACGAGCCTTAAAAAGATAATCAAAATGCTCCACTATGGCTACAAGGCCCTGGTTAGACTTTTCAAAATAGATAAATGCAGACTCGTAATCACCGTTTACTTTATAATTTATCGCCTTTTCAAAATCAATTTTACCTTTAAAATTTGTAATTTCAATGGGAGATAGTATATCGTAGAGGGCACTTTTTTCAACAGAGCTCAAGGCTTCTTTTAATCGGTTCGCTTTTATTAATCGATTTGTACGTTCCAACAGACATATGCTGTTTAATTGGTAAATGCTATTGCTCGTGTATAGGAATACAGTGTTATTGTTGATAATGTACTCTTTAAACCCACTAAAGAGAATTTTCTGAGAATCATCGGTATCATATGTTATTGGTTTGGCTAAAAGACAATCTAAAGTGACTATAACCATGAGACTTCTTTCTAGGACCAACACATCTTGGATAGTTCGACCCTTATACTGAATAGGGGGTAATAAGGCATTCCCTCCACTATCCACAATGATTAACATTGAGTCTGTGGTTACTACTATAAAGTAAGAGTCATATTGTCCTATTGGAGGTGGCACTCCTTTTGTCACTTTGGTGGCTATTAATTTACATATAGTTGCATTTTCCAACGACACAATATAATACATTTCATCGTCCGTGGAAATACAGGCAAATTTATCACAGACTTTCATGTTTAGAACGTTATTTTTCAACTGAATGTTGTGGACTAGGTTTATTAGACGATCTCCTCCTTTTACAAGTTTACAATATGTTATACAATGTTTATTGGATAGAAAACATATGGAGTCTTCAGATGAGGATAAGGAGAGATATTTCCAACATTCAAAGTTTGTTTTGTGTGGCGCGTCATTGAAGAAAATTGAAGGGTTTGTGTTTTCTGCTACATTCTAAGATTTAGATTTTTAAATTTTAAATTTGTGTTGGGTTAATATTCTTAAAATTTTTTTTCGAGAATATAATTCTTTTTATGCATTTATTTTCATCAAAAATTCATTCATCAAGAAATATTATGTTTTTGAAATAATTTGTGTTGGCGTATATATTCTTAAAATGTTTTTTCGAGGATATAATTATTTCTATAAAGTTATTTTTTAAAATAAAAACCACCTTCTTAATCACAGCCCAAATATACAATCTTTGTTTTGACGCAATAATAATAATATTGAACCTAGACACATAAACCAAACTCCTAATGGACGCCTTTCTCTCAAACGAAGTAAACAACTCTCTTGCATCATTCAACACCAATTGATCCATCTCTTGTCCCATAAAACTATATATATTAATAATCCCATCTTTCATTCCTAAAACAATCCCCTCATTCCATACATCCATACATGTAATCTCCCCTCCTTTCATCTTATGAACGCACTTTGTAGAAATAAAATCCTTCAAGCTTCCAGAATACTGCTTTGATAAAATTCTATTAAGCTTCATTGATCCCGAAGATTTATCCGACCTTTTCCTCCCAACTTTCCCTTCAATAGAATCTTCCAAAACTGAATCTACAATATGTTTGGTCTCATTTTGCACCATAAAAACGCAATTTGACTTCAACACTAAAATTTCATTTTTAAAAACCAGAGAAAACAATCTGTCAGATAGTGAATAATCAACATCCTGCAAAGCTCTATACAGCGACGTGTGATTGAACTCTTCATCCTGATCAATCTCTGCAACAGAAACGTACTTTTCCCCCACGACAGTCAAAATTGAAGAATTGATAATTACTAAATCAGTAACGACATTTTCGATACTGTACGGAATAGGCGCCATTCCAACATTGCCATCGACGCCTATAACCACTACATTACCTTCCGGAGTCATTAAAATAAAATTGGACTTGAAAATGTCAATGGGAGCTGGGTGCAAATACCCATCATTCGGATTCATGACATTCTTACAGCTAAAAAGCTTGTTTACTTGACACGTGTCGACGGAAATTATAGAATAATAACCGTCTATCGTGGCTACACATGCAATTTTGCGATATAGTTTCATATTAACAATGTCCTGGTCAGTAGTAATGTTGTTTTCTTTAACAATGGGGTTTTTTGTGTTGAAAGTTAGCGTACATATTAAAATGTTGTTTGATTTTGATAGAAACATGACAGTCTTTGTGTTGGTCGATATAGTGAGACACCCCACGCATTTTAATTTCGTTTTTATCGAATCATCTTCTAGATTGTAGTGTACTTTAGTATCGTCGTAAATATCGAGTGCCTTGTTCTCGTCCTTTTCCACGTTTGTTTTTATCGAGTATAAATGAATATACATTCCGCTGGAAATGATAAACATATTTCTAGAGCGAGAGTAGCAAATTTTTTTAATTTCTTTGGGTGTTTTTTTCCGGTAGTTGGTCAAAATTACATTTTCTAGTAAAACCATGTATTGTGAAATGTCTTGCGAAGCTCGGTAAAACTTTAAAACTCCGTTCGAGGAACCTAGAAACATGCCGTCTTTCCACGTAGAAGCAGCGGTTATTTTGAAAGAGTCTATATTGAACATTAGTTTTAAATCTACAGTGCCCTTTTCCATGCTGGATTCTTGGTCCATGAGGAAATGTGATTTTGGACAAGTTTCAACGTTTTGCAGCACTTTGTTGGACCGGAAATTGTCGTTCAAAGTTTGCTCACAACTGCTGTCCACGTCGTCATTTTTGGAAAGGGGGCACATGACACAAGGTTCATGAGCAGTAATTTCTGGCAGTGTTTTTTCAATTTCGTCATTCTCATCAACGACATTGGTTTCTGCCGATTCTTGGTCATTACGAATCGCCTCTTCTATCAAACTGCCAATCTTTTTGTCTGTAATACTATCAGCCATATTACCAATCATCTTGTCACCATCTAACCCACTTTCAGCAAATAAAGAATCAAACGAAATAACCTTGTCATCAAACCCCACCTGCATGACAATATCCTCTATCGTAAACACCAACTGATTTTCATAATAACAAAAGTAATTATCAGACATTTGACTGTTGACAATTGGCATTTTTTTAAACTCAAACACACAATCATCACGTGATTCTTGACTGCCGTAAAAAATAAAATCATCCGTAATAATCACCAACATTTTACCCTCATTCATAACGTGAATACTTCTTACTCTATCGTCTGTTTCAAAGGGTATAGGGGCTTTACACACAGTGCCCGATTGATGAATAAATACGACAACTCCATCACCAGATAGCAGGACAAAATTGTTTGCGTCCACACAAATAGGAATGCAACTTTTAGAATCAGAATCAGGTGTATTGTACAATTTACAGCTGCACAACTCTTGTATATTGACTTGATCACTCGATACTTGAACGCTTATCAAACAAAAAACCTCTTGTAGGGTGGAGACGCAAATGTCAGAGTTTATACAATTTAAGGTACAGATAGAATATGAAATTTCAATATCTTTTAGTTTGTGGATAGTTCGTTTGTCTGTGAGGTCTATTTGACAGATTGATATCACGTTTTTTTTTGAGGGGAATATGACTAGTTTTTCTTCTGTTGAAATCACAATTTGCCCACATGATTTTAGTTTTGTTTTTGTCAAAAGGTTTACAAATTGTGGTAGAATGTCGTTTTTTTCATCCGTTTTATACTCGAGGCAGAGGGAGAAGAGTTTTTTGTCGGCACATACGATAAAGAGAGTAGACCAAGGGATGTATATTATTTGTTGGATACTTTCAAACTCCTAAATTGTTGTTTTTATATTTTTTAATTTTTTAGTTTTACAGAAAAAATATATGAAGTGGAGCAGAGTTTTAATCGTGTTGGTTCGACGGGACAATTATAAAGTTGTAAGCTACTAAATTATATGATTTTAAAAGCATTTTTAAAGTAAAACATTCTCTAATTGTAAAAATTGCAAATTTAGAAATTTAAATTATAGACGGAAAATGAAAATGATGAATTAGTAAACTGTTGTATATCACGTGTGATCAACTTTTAAATAAAAATATTTTAAATAATTGTGTGATTTTTATGTAAAAAGGGGAATTTAAGGGAGAAAAGAGGCTGTTTATGTATAATGGTCAAATTTTCAGCGTGGGAACTCTGTTACCTTAACAATACTGGACAAATAACTAATAATATCAATAAAATAAAGTTATAGCTGATTTAGGTATATTTAATATTCTACCCCTTTTTATCTTATTTTGTACCCTTAGAATATTTACAATACATTAATTAAATATTTTAAATTTATTAACTTGTATAATAGTTTTCATTTATAACTAACAATAGCGTTTAAAATATTAATATTGTAAATTAATTAAAATATTAACTTATGGGTAGGGCCCCCAATTACAAAAAGTTGTAAATTCAATAGTAAGTTTGAAAAAAGTTGTAAATTCACAATTTATAGTCAATCATATCGCGAATAGAATACAACTTTTACTGGCCTTACTCTACTTATGGGTAAAATAAGTGGAATACGCCTTTTACCTTTTTTAGTATTTTTTTCGCTAAAAATATCAAAATATACTAATTTCACTATGCTCTACAAATTAAAACTAGTCCCGTCATTTTTTATTTTTCACTTTTGAAATCTGTCTCATTTTTTATGATTTTACCCATTACAATAAAAATATATCGGTCAAAATTTAACATAAATATAAAAGATGTTATGCCAGTTGAAATTTTAATCATGTTGTTTTTTAAAATTAATTGAACTTTAAATATATTTACCAGCTGAGATACGATGTACAAATTCCGCCTTCCCACGTTGCAATAAAAGAGATCTAAAATAATATAAAATAAAATAATAATATAAAAAAACAAACATTTTACCTGTTGAAAAGAACTTTTAATAATCCTCATCGATAGAACGTCCTCCAGCGATTGTAACTTCAATTTAGAGTTTTCAACATGTAATATTACATTTTTATTGTTAAATTTACTCGATTGTACTTCATTCTGTCTCGTCAACTTACTTTTTTTTAATGTTGATGATTCAAACAACCTTTTAATTCCAGATTCTGGTTCCTTTACACCAATAACATTATTAACATTATTTTCCGTAAATTTTTCGTCATCCTCAATATTTACCGTATTTTTTGCACTGGAATGTTGGGCTAAAGTTTCCGCTTCTACGTTTGATAATACGGCACTGTTGTCTGACTGCAATGGTACATGACCCTTCTCAATTTTATCGTTGTAATTATCATTTTCTTGTTTTTCTGCGAGAGATTGGTTCACGTGTTGATCATTGTAATGATAATTTTCAATTCCACCTTCGTTTACTTCTATTTTATCCATGTCGTAATTGAATAGTGTAGAATCTGAACGTTTGCCACTAATGACGAGTAATTAATTATTATTTAATTATTATAATAATTATTAATATATGTTTTTTAAAAAAACTTCTTAATATAATTTTTTATGTACGTTTATCTTACATTGATTTGAAATCATCGTAAATATCAATATTTTGATACACGTCTGTAAAAGTCGTTTTTTCTCGATTATTTAATTTCCCTTCTTTAGAAAATAACGACTCACTTTGAATAATTTCGCCGTCTCCAAAATTTGATTCAATATTGGGCTCAGTACTTGTTTTTACGCTATATTTCATTATTTCATTATTTTTTATTACATTAATTTAAACTAATTAATAATTACAGTTTTGAAGCAATGTTGATCATTTTATCAGTTTTGCTTCTAATAGTATTGAAAGTTCTCGTTTTCCTTTTTCTAACTATCGTTTTTGGCCTGATAGTGATGGGGTTATTATAGGATATTTGCAAATCTTGTGGGAGTTCTGTTGGTGGGTGTTCTGATTGTGGCTTTAAATCAAAAGATTCACCAAGTTTCTTTAAAGAAATAATAACATTTTATTAATTTGAATTTTTTAACCAATTTTTCATCTGTCTCCGTATGAACCTCCTTGTATAAATCATCCTTCTTGTATTTACTTTCATCCGTTTGGTTTCTTTAATTTAAATAATAATTTTTAATTTTTAATATTTTAATATTTAAAATAATTTTTATTACATCATGTTAATTGCCAAGTTAAATTTTTCAATTGTTGGTTTTGGAGTAAGAGGTGGAGCAGAAGAATCTATCGTACTCGTCAAATTTAAAAGGTTGCGTTTTTTTATAGTGGACAGAGGCGTAGAAGGGAGTTCTCGTTCCTCGATATTTGAGATTCTACTTGAATGTCGAGAAATTCTATTTCTTCTACAAAAATGTTTAAAATAATTTATAAATAATTTAAATTATTGAAAATTTTATGAAAAATAAAATACAATTTAATATTCAAATTTGATGGACGTTTCTTTCGAAATTTCGTCTTTGACAAGCCTAATATTAAATAATATTAATAATGTGTATGACAATAATAATAAATCTAATATAACGTTTTATTTCGTGATGAGAAAAATCGATGCTTGTTTTTTTCCTTGAAGATAAAAATATTAACAAAGGTACTTTAAAAATATTTCAAATATTTTAAAAATATAAAAAATAAAATCTTATCTTTTACCCCTCTGTACATTCCACGTACATGTTTTTATCGTCTGTTTTGAAAATTTTATTGGAAGCTGTGTCTGAATTGACATCATGTTCATTCTGTCTTTTAGAAGAACGCGAGTTTTGAGAAATTATGTCGTTGTTTTTTATCTCTAAAGTGGCATTTTCTTGGACAATTTTTTTAATTTCTTTTTCATATAAAACGTCATCTTTTGACGATTCTATCGTCTCAATTTCATCACTTTTCACTATAGTCTCGTCTGTATAATTGTAATGCGCCAATTTGTTGAATATTGACTCTGAATGTGTCAATTCGGATACACAGACGACTCCTTCCTTTACAGGTATGAAAATTGAATCTCGAAAATTGCAAATGTCGTAATTTATATTTATGTCTTGTACCGGTATTTCTTGAAAATTTGCAGACTCGTGTTGTATTCTGAAAAAATTTATTTTTAATTTTTAATATATTTTAAAAATATTATTTTTAAATGCACCTTTTGGCCAAAATAGAATTTGTCGTTATCAGGACAAATATCTCTTTATCCTCGATAATGGAAATGTTGGTACAGACGTGCTCGCTTTTATAAGATATCGGTGGACAAGTAACCATTCCATTGGAATCAAAAACGAAAATATTATTGTCCGTGGAGAGAAGAAGAAAATTTCCTTTAGAAATTCCTATTGGAGCGAAAAATTTTCCGGTAATGTCCATAAATAGTTTGCATTCAAACAAAATGTTTGTTGAGCCAGTTTCGAGGCACACGAGTGCATAAGAACCTTTTTTTGAAGCAATGCAAGCGGTTGTTTCGTACAAGGCCTATCAATGATAATTTTAATTATTATTTCAATTTTAATTAATTAATTTTTAAGTTTACCAAATTTACAACCTCTTCCGTCACAGGATAAGTATTTTCTTTCATTATGGGTGCCTTTAGATCGTTGGTGAACTTGTAATAACACAGCTTTTGGTTTTTTGAAACGAAACAAATCTTAAGTATTTAAAATATTCAATTATATTATAAAATAAAAAATATCAAAAAAAAACAAACTAAATGTTCATTTTTACAAAAGAATATGAAAATTAAAAATTCCTGTTTTTTAGAACTTTTAAATAACAAAAATTAATTTATTTTATTGCAATAATTACGTTCGTATTCCATATACTCGGTTTAAGAATACATTTTATCTTAGTTTTGATAATGTTTGGATTATTTTTGACGTTCAATTTTGCCAAATTTATGGTTCCATCGCATACAATGAGAAAATACCTCTTGCTCTCTGAATAAGAAATGTAATCCACTTTTTTCTCCTTTGAAGCAACTCCATTCTAAAATTAATTAATAAAAAAACAACAAAAAAATATCAAAAAATAACAAAAAAATTCACAAATTTGAAAATTTACTTTTCCTTTTTTGACGTTCATTTGCATACTATACACGTGTTTCAAACTAGAGCTTTCAGAAATGTACTGGTACATGTTTATTTCACTAAATTTTAAAATTTTATTTAAATTTTTTAAAAAAATTTATATAAATTTTTATCTAACCCTTTACTAGACCCAATCATTATACCATTGTCCCATGCGCTAATTGCAGTAATCTAACATTTTTAACAACGTTTTATTTAATTTATTTTTAAAAAATAATAATATAATTTGTATACCTTGCAGCCATCCAACTGTAGCGCCAAGTTCAAGTCCACAGTCGACATTATAAATATATTTTGTTTTTTTGTTTTTTTGATGCTTTTTTTATTTTATCTGACTACTTTTTGAATAAACAAAAGGTAAAATAAATGAGTTTACATAATATAATATAGTTTAGACTTTAGTTTATTTATTTATTGGTAAAAAATCATACTAAAAAATAAAACTTGTACACATTTTATTTAAAGTTTGATTAAAAATTTACTTGTTCCCGTAGATTTAATTTATATTCATTTTCATTTTCACATTTTAATCTTTTATTTACTTATAAATATTATTTTCTTTTTTTTTATGAATAAAACTTTCAATATATTCAATTATCTAAAAAATATATAAAATTCTAGTATAATATATAATTATCAATCTCCAACTTGAAGAATTTTATTACTGTTAATATTTATTCGATCAGTAGATATTTAAACATTACAACATTTTTTTTACAGCATATATTTTCAATTATAAAACTTTTTACAATGATAAATATTCTTTTGCCATTTTTGTTGGTCGTTTCACTCTTATATGGATCGGGTAATGTAGATTTTTTAATTTTATATTAGGTTTTAATTAGAAATTTTTAATTTTTAATTTTAAAGCATTCTCTTATTACACGAATAACGATCCATTATGTAAGATAGCAGACGGATTTTCATGTATTCGGTGCTATGATCAAGGAGAGTATGATGCTAATAGTATGAGAGTTACAGGGGTGCTTATAATAAGAAATGGGCAATGTGTGTGTAATAATAAAAATATAATGGACATTAACATTTTTAAAATTGATTTAATAAATATAGAAATTATATTTTATGTAGATTCTCGCCACTTTTACGGTACTGACAAGGATGGAAACCAACAATGTATCCTTTAAATAATTTTTAAAATATAATCAACAAAATATTTTCTAGTTTGTGGTATTCACGGATTAAGGGGCGAGGAAATATGTACAGATTGTTATGGGTTTGAAGAAAATTGCATACGTATTTATTTAATTTTTTTTCTAAATAATATTACTTAGTTGATTGTTCAATTTTAGAAAGTATAAAAAAAATGTTTTAAAATATTATAAATTCCCGATAGAGATGAAGAGTAATTAGTTTAATTTTATTTAATTTTTAATTTTTAAAATTTTTCTAATACATTTATAATGATATTAATTTGTATAGTGAGTAATTTAAATTTATAAAAAATATATATTATATTATGTATTTTTACATATTATAATAATTATTGTTTAAAAAATCATTTTTAGTTTGTAAAAGCCATGTCTAAAATAAATTAAAATTAATCAAAATAGCATACAGTGATAATATTTATTAATATTATATAAATTTTTATAAAAAATTATTATTTTAGCCGTTGGAACAGTATTTGGTAAATAATTTTAAATTTTAAATTTTATTTTTATATTAAAATAATTTTAGTAACTGTCACTATAATAAGTAATTTTAAAAGTGGGAAAATTTAAATATATTTAAATAAGGTCTTATTGTAATATTTTTTATAATTTTTTAAATGTAATTTTTAAAAAAATACTTAATAAATTATTATAGGTTCACTTTGCGTAAATTTAAAATTTCATATTAAAAATTTTTATATCAAGTTAAATTAATTATAAAAATTTCAGATTTACATGTAATAATTATAATCCAATAATTCAATTTGAATAAATAAATTGGAAAATTAAAAAATTAATTTAGAAACTCTTAAAAGACGAAAGACCATTAAATAAAAAAATAATTTTTTAAATTTATCTTATAAAATTCATTTACAATGAGTTTGATAACATTATATATTCTCTTGAGAGATTTTTTTACAAATATTGCTAAACTTGATAATCAAGTTTTTTGATTTTTGAGTAACTTCACGATATAAATGATCAACTATGTTTAAAATTGAAAAAAATTGAATAAAAAGTCTAAATTTCACGAAATTAATGATCAAATATGTTGGATTTTTTAATAAAGATATCAAAAGCATAAAATATATAAACTTTATTAAGAATATAATATACATGAATAACATAATGTAAAAAATTGTACAATTTTTTTAAAAATTAAAAATTAATATAACAAAAATGGATATATATTCCAATATGTGTTGGTTCTCGTAACTTTTAGCCGATGATTGAGTGTGGAATCCTTCATTGCAACTATCCCAAAGACAACAACGTTCACACATCTGATTTAAAGTGAATAAATAAAAATTATTAATATTAATCCTAATTATTATTACTAATTATATTTATACCGTTTCTTTAGTGGTATTTAGAGACTTACATAGCATGGTTTCCAGAGATACTGGGCAAGTTTGCTGCCTACACTCTCTTGTGTACCTGACTGTATTGCTCAATTCTGCCTTAGTGCTGGTTATCTGATTAATAATTATTAACTTAATTATAATTATTTTTTCACCCAACAACTAAAACTCGTTCCAAACTCGGAACACACATCAAGAAAGCTCTTAGACGTTACAGTTTCTCCACAGTTATTATCTTTAGAAGAGTCGCACGTGAAACATTTTTCTTTGCCGCATGTTGTATTATACCTGCTTGTTATGAATCCCACTTCACACTCTGTGCATTTAGCCAAATGGTCTGAACATTGTTGACAGTTATTGGGACAATCTGTGCAGGATTTTCCACCGTTTAATAAAATTTTTGGATCGTTACATTTAGAGCAGTAGACTGTTTTATCACTTTTCATTTTACAAGTGGAGCAAAATGGAATTTTTGAATGACATGCTGATATAAATAAATTTAAATAATAAATTATAATTTATTATAATAATTATTATTACACAAACCAACAATTTTTACATTTTTCACTACATCCTAATAAAACGTATATATACGTTAGAAGGAGAAAAAAATTCCGATAATAAAAATATTCATACGGAATTTCAAAGTTCTAGGAGTTCCATAACATCGTAGATTAAAAATGGTAGTTTTTTTTTGTGTAAAATCAGGAATAATTGTCTGTTCAATATGAATATTTATAGGATAATTTTTAAAATAATATTTTTTTATTGTTGGTCTGTGTTATAAATTTCTAATTTCTAATTAAAATGTAAAAATAAACCACTGCATATTGGTGGACGAACACTAATATCAAGATAAGAGTCACTCTTACAGGACGTGCACTTGCTGGACTGATCGCAAGTAGCACAATTAGCATTACATTCTAAAAATTATTTAGATATTTCTAATTAGTAATTTTTAAAACATTTTAATATAATTATAATTATTTTATAAATTTATATCTATAATTTTTATATTTTACTTTCACAAATTGTAGTAACATTATTTCGCATCGCTCCTATCATACACTCATCACATGATATATGGTCAATACACAAGGAACAAAATGGCATGCATGCTATGAAAATAAAAATAAAAATAAAAATAAAAATTATGAATTATAATCTATTAATTATAAAATTAATTACGTAAACATGCCCAAACGCCTTTATCGTAATAATGGTTTTTTGTGCACTTGGAGCAGCTCACACTTGAAGAACATTGGATGCAATTTTTTATACATTCTTAATATTAAATTTTTATAATTAGAATAAAATAATTAAAAAATGTTTTTTTTAACAAAATTTAACAAATTCGCACTCAAAAATTACTGGAACGGAAGTTACTCATTTTTACGTCATGTGATTGGATTTTATGTAAATTAATATTTTAAACTTTAAATTAAAAGTGCACTAATATTATGAGCCATTAGTTTAATCACAAATATTACATAGTTACAAGTATCAAATTTGTATAGCCATTAAAAATTAACAAATAAAAATTTCCACCCGATTTAAAGTTATGTTGCAACATTGTTACTATAGTAACATTAAAAAAACAATTTCATACATTTTTCACAAATAAAGTTAAAATATGTCCATTTTGAAAATGAAGGAGGCAAATTGTATTATTTTAAGAATAAATCTAAAAAAATGAAAATTTTTTAACAGTATTTTACTCATAGCTTCTATATTTGATAGTCGATAGAGTAATTATGACATACTTAGTACTCGTCTTGAAAAAAATTAAATTAACCTACTATTTTTGAAGTTATTTAAAAAATTCTATATAAATTAGCCCAATAAATTTTTAAGTGCTCATTTCTCCTTGTTTATATAAATATTTTTGAAATGTTATCATTTATTTATATAATATTATTTTTGTTTTTGTCATTTGTATGGCGATATTTTTTAGGCTATAAAAAGTTTCAAATTAAATTTTTCTATTCTAAATAATTTAGTTAAAAGTTATTAATAAAAAAACCTTCACATCGCATTGTTTTTGAGGAGAAATAATGCTTTTTAGCACACACATCACAAGTATATTGTGTAGTACAAGATGTACAATTCACAGGACAAGATTTACAATTGCTACGTGAAGTCAAGAAAAAGCTACTGGTGCAATACAGACAAACAGTATTTGAGGAACAAAACGTACAATTGGTAGAACAAGCTGTTAAATTTAAATATATTTTACAATATAAAATATAATATTTATATTATTTTTTTGAAATTACATTGACATTTTCCGGCCTTGAGATAAAACCCAATATCGCATGTAGAACATTTAGAGGGATCAATACATGTAACGCAATTGGCCGAACAAGCTAATAAAGTCAATTATAATTTAATTTTAAATATTAAAATATTATTTAATAAACCCCCACAGACTTGCAACATGTGACCTGTATGACAAGTATGGCAATTATACATTAATGCTACGTCATCAGATGGCCGGGAAATCAAAATTATTGAAGAAGTTAAAGTATCGACTTGACATGTTAAGCAATCATTATACGAGACTGTTTTAAATGAAATTTATTAATAATATTAAATGTATTAATTTTAAATTTAAAAATAAACGCTACCTACGCATTTTCTGTCTGGATTCAAACAAAAGTTTTTCATACACTTGACACAAGATTTTGAATTGCAAATTGCACAGTTTTCAGTACATGCTATATTATAAATTATAATATAAAATCATTTAAAAATTTTTTAAAAATACCTAAACAGACTTTGACGTTATCATTGGCAGTTTCATAATAACCTTCGTTGCAAAATAAGCAACTGGAGGTTGTATTACATGTTGAACAGTTGTCAATACAAGCTATCAAATTTAATAATTAATAATAATATAAATTTTAATTAATTTTAGAAATATTTAATACGCTGGCATATTTCTGTTGTCCGATTCCAGTAATAATTGGTAGTGCAAATTTCACAACTTTGTGTTGAAAGACATGAAATGCAGTTACTTGGACAAGCTAAAAAACAGTAAAACATTAAATTTTGAAACTAAAAATTGAAAATTTTGCATACCCAAACAAGCGAGATGGATAATATGAAAAAACATGAAATGTCCACAGTCTAAACAGTTTGTAGCCTTAGAACACGACAGACAGTGTCTCATACAGACTATTTTTTTTAAATTTAAAAATATAATTTTTAATTATTTTATGATAAAATTAAAAAAACCTACCTTCACAAGCTTTCGTGGCAGAATTGTAATACGCAATGCCTTTACATTTAGTACAATTTGTAGAATATGTACACTTTTCACAATTTGTAGGACAGTCTTTACAAGTCAATGATCCGTCATCCCAGTATTTTCCCTTTTTGTCAAAATTAACAAAATATCCACAAGAAAGGCAAGCATCTTTTGTTTGAATTGTCATTGAAGTAAAACAACTGCGACAAAGATTATTTAAAGTATAATAGTATGGGTTAGAGAAGGTGCTGCAATTTTCACAGATTGTTTTGGTTTTAAAAATGCAGTCTATAGAAATTTAATTTTTTTACATTCTAAAACGTTTACCAACACAAAGTCCATTATCCCATATTTTCCCAATGTCACAAGTAATACATTCAAAGCTATTGACGCATTCTTGGCAGTGTTGGATACAAGCTGGAAAATAGGGTGTGAATTTTAAAAAAATTATGAAAAAAACTCATACATAAACTAACAATAACTTTAAATTAAAATATGCTTTGAAAATATCATTGACATGTTTTTTTATTTATAATTATAATAAAATAAAAAATAATATAATTATTAATAAAATTACATTCACAGTAAAACCCGTTCCAAAATTTTCCCTGGCAAGATAAACAACTAACTTGTGTGTCAACGGCAAGAGAATTACATAAACTACATTTATAAGTCTCACTGTCCCAAAAGTAGCCAGCTTTACAAGTTTCACATCCATAAGATCCATAAATAATGCAATTTTCAGGCCCCACTGAGGAATTAAAATTGATCATAATAAACAATAATTGGCAATTAATTAATGAATGTTAAATTTAAATTACGTAGACAGCTGGAATACTGTGTATCCCAGAATTTAGGCAGGTTTAAACTGCAATCTGAACATCGTGATGATGTGTCTATTGGATATCTGGCACAATCAATAGCTAAAAAATTATTTATTTTAATTATACTTTTGCAACTTTTATAACAACATAAGTACCTATACATTCTCCGTTGTACCATTCCAACTGTGAACATGCAGTACATTCATACACAGTGGTAAACGTGGCAAATTGACTGCATATTAAGCCTTAGAAAATTATAATTTTTTATTTATAAATTATAAAAATTTTATATAAAAAAAATGAAATTAGTAATTTCGAATTACTTAAACAAACGCCTTCATACGGATCCCACAACCTCCCTTTTTTTAACAACTCACACCTATCACATGATTCACGTCTTGTATAATCTGCTACTATTTCAGCGCAATTTAATGCTAAAAATATTAAAATATTATTTAAGTCATTTACAATAATTTACATTGACATTTAGCGTTGTACCATAATGCATTTGGACATGCTAAACATGAAGTTTTAGGTACATATATTGCTTGATTGTTCACGTCAGGGCATGCACCTTGGAATACTAAACAAAAATTAAGTTAAAATATATATTAACTATTTTTTACATTGACAAGCAGCATTCCATTCAAAGCCTATTAATAAATCACAATCGGATTCAGTCATCGGAAGAGTAGTCGGATTATCTATTTAACAACAACATTATTATAATAAAATAAATATTAATTTACAGACACAAGATGCTGACAACATTTCCCAGTACATGAATGGTTTACAATAATTTTCACATTCGACACGTGTAACGCTTGTATTACAAGAAAATGCTACAAAAAAATAAATAAAAAAAATAAAAAAAAACACCTCACTCAATAAAATTTAATAGTAAAATAAATATTATTATTAATTATATTCATATTACCGTCAAGATTTTGTCCATTTGGACTTTTCCTGCTACCAAAACATGAAGGACAAGTGAGACCATCCTAAAGAAAATTTGTACAAATAATTAATTCGCAAAGTAATATATGTATTAGAGGTGTGCAAAAAAATTCGGAAAAAAATGCGAAGCTATGTTATATAGCTTAGTGTTCAAAATCATAAACGTCGTTGAAATTTTAAAAAAATATTAAGATTTTGCACCACGCTTGACCAATATAATAAGTGCAATAAAGTTCGCAATAAATAATCGTAGACATTAAATCTTTGTATTTCCATAGTTTCTTCGATTATATGATCAGCATTAGGAGAAAAAATTCAATTAAAATTCAATTTTAAACACATTTGATCATTTATTTCGTTAAATTTAGACTTTTTATTCAAACATTTTCAATTATAAACATATTTGATCATTTATTTCGTGAAATTTGGACTGCATTATTTATTATATTTTAATTTATATGTTAATTACTAATTACCACTTTTTTCACAGTTATTTTTTACCTATGTAAAATCAATTTTAGATAATTTAAAGATATTTTAGTTTTTTTTCATAAAAAACTTGACCAGTTGATTTGACCGCTAATTTACGCGAAAATATTTTTCTGAAAACTGTTAAAATTTCTTTAAAATTAAGGAATTTTTATTTTAAAACTGTTAAATGTATCTAGCCATTATTATAGGTCAAAATAAAAAATTCGTAATAAATAACAATAAATTTGTTTAAAAAGGGTATTTAATAAAATGGATGCACATTTTAAAAAAAACTTTGCCCTGACAGGCGTTGGGTAAATTTTAAAGGTTTTTCAAAATTTTTTTTTGGAAATATCATTATTTCTCGTGATCATTATCGCAGCAGCTCGCGTTTTTTTATTTGATGAAAAAAGTTAAAAATTGTACACCCCTTAATAAAGTTATTTATAAATTGTATACCATAGGACCAACACAGTTGACAACTAAAAAATTAAAATGATTATAAATATAATCTAAGTTTACTTTGACAATTCCAAGACATGTTGTCCCATATACCTTCACAAGCTTCACATTCGTTTCTGCTGTTGATATTTTGGCAATCTACCTTTTGACAAAAAGGCGGGTTAAAGTCGCTTGTAAAGAATGCAACACCAAGACGCCTACAACTGAAACATTCTATATTTTCCAAAAATGCGAGATTGGTGCAATCTACCCCTAGACATTATAAAATTGTTAATTTTTGAATAAAACTGAATTAAATAAAAGCAATTACTAATACACTGTTGGAAAATACCGTCATAATAATAGCCGTGACAAGCTTCGCACTTTTTTTTTCTTACAAATGAAGAAGCATCGTTGCAATCTACCAGTTGACACGTATTGTAGATTGTGAAATAAAATGCACAATTTTTCACAGAACTGTCTGAAATAACAGAACAGTCGTCTGCCAATATGCAGAGATCACTGATCCACACTCTATTTTCACAAGCTTGACATTCATCGATAGATTGTATTAATGAAGCGACCGTACTACACGGATAATCTAAATATATAAAAATGAAATTATTATTATACAACTTTATAATGACCGTTTAGACATGATCCATT
Organism: Coelogynopora nodosa; assembly: GCA_034780555.1. Taxonomy (NCBI): domain Eukaryota; kingdom Metazoa; phylum Platyhelminthes; order Proseriata; family Coelogynoporidae; genus Coelogynopora; species Coelogynopora nodosa. The sequence continues at coordinate 4,373 of JAUZND010012164.1, read as the reverse complement.
ATAATACCACCCATCACATGTATTGCATTCTACTGACGATAGAGATGTAGAACATGTTGTGTCTAAAAATTTTAAATTGGTAAAAATTAAAAAGCAGGTAATTTTACAAGTACAAACTCCCATAAAATAATAGCCCTTTCTCATAAAATGTCCATTGACGTCAGCACATCTTTCACACATAATTAAATCTGTCAAGTCGTTCCAATAAGTGCATTCTATGTAGTTTATAAGCAATGTTTATTGATAATAATTAGAAAAATTTTTTTATATTTATAATCTAAACATTATTTTCACAATTTTATTACTTTTACATCCAGAAGAGTCATAATAGCCTGGACATTTGTGACAGTAATTTGTCGTTGTGAGATGAGTAGCAGCAACTCCTTCACAAGCTATTAATTAATAATTTAATAACAAGATTTATAAATACTCACCTACACAAGTTGTTGATATACTGTTCCACGTGTATCCTTCAATACACGCTTCAACAATACCTCCTGCTGATGTCACTGTACAAACATAAATACCAGCTGTAATTGTACATTTTAGGCAATTTTCTGGACAGTCTATTTAAATTTTATTGTAATTAATAGGGGGAAAAGTTTGCTATTTTTTGAGCCTAATCTCGATAAAAATGGATAACAATAACATATTTAATTGTGTATAAAAATGTATATTATATAAAAAAAGTTTAATGAGCATGTAAAACTCCTTTATTTTATAGTTCATTTTTTCACGTTTTGGAGTATGGGTTATTTTTAATCGTGCTCAAAGTACTAGGAAATGGATTTTTTGTTATATTTTTCGAGCCATATTACCTTAGTTATTCAAGGAAAAAGGGCTTTTTTTTAATTTTTTTCTCTTCTTCTCTAGTAGGTTGTTTTTAAGTATGTTTAAAGTACTGTTGAAAATTATTTCTATCTCATTTCTTCTAGAAAATCACCATAGAGAAGGAGTGTCAAAAAAGAGGGATTTTTTTAAAAAAAATTTGAAATTAACAAATTTTCAGGCATTGATTGTTGCGCTGATACATTGTATCATACAATGCGATTAAAAAAACACAATTTACACGACAATAAATAATTTTAACAATATTTTTATAGTAACATATAATTTTTGTGACACCCATTATCCATGTGGTGATTTTCTTGAAGAAATGAAATAAAATTAAATTTTTGTCAGAATATTGAACGGTGTTCAATGAACACGCTTAAAAACAATATACTACAGAAGAAGAGCAAAAAAAATGCATTTCCTTGAGCACGGCTAAAAATAATCTAGATTCGAAGACGTGAAAAAATGAACTATAAAATAAAGAGGTTTTGAAACTTTTAAAAATTTTTCACCCATAATATCAGTTTCTATAGGCATATACAGTTAACTAGACCCCAGGACAGATGATCCCAGAAAAGTGGTCCACCCCAATGTAAAATCATTTAATTTTTGTTTAAAATATCATTTTTAAGAGATTAAAAAAACGTGGATTACACTGTCAGTGTTTATCTATTATATTAATTAATTAGCAAATAAATTAATTTTTGTATTAAATCTTATCAATAAATTAAATTGAACCTAATCAATTATTGGCATTCTTAAAAAGTATAATTTTTCTTAAAATTACATGCACAATAATTATTTGAAGTGTCGTATACTCTTCCTCTCGTTTTACCCCTGCATAAACTACAGGTAATATCAGCCAAAACAGGACAAACTAAAATAATATTATAAATAATTATATTATAATATAATTATAAATTATTTTTTTAATAAAATGTAATCATGTTACTCGCGCATACTTTAGATTGTACTAAATAAGCGACGTCACAAGTAGTCGCTCCGTGAATTTGATCACAAGATAGATAATTAGAACCACAGCCTAATATTTATTTATTCTATTTTATTTTATTTTATACTTGAACAAATGATTCCTGCACTGTTCCAATAGTAACTTTCAGCACAAGTAGAACAAGAAGATCCGTTAGAGCAAATTTTACATCCACTCACACACACTATTAAAGTTAGTTGTAGTAAAAAGAAAAAGAGTAAAATAATAATTACCTGAACAAGTTTTTAATCCATTAGTTCCCGTTAAATAATATCCATCCTTACAAATTTTACAATTTGATGTAGAAGAACAGTCTTTACATCCACTCGAACAAGCTATTAACGAATAATTAACATTATAAATAATTAATTTTATTTTAATAATTTTATTAAATTTCAAAATTGTACCAACACATTTGATGTTGGAGGTTATTTTATAATATTTATCTAAGCAAGTGGTACAGCTAGTACTGGAGTCGCATACTTGGCAGTAAATGGGACACTCTAGTTAATTTTAAATAAAAAAATATATAACAACATTAATTTAATAATGAAAGTATATATAAATAAATATTAATGATAGTAACCACTGCAATATTTTAAACTGTCATCCCAAAACGTGGATTTTTGGCATTGGTTACAACTACCTTCTCCAGAACAATCAACACAACTTATAGGACATGCTAAAAGGTTAATTTACTTATTACTTTTAGTAATAAATAAATAATAAAAACATTTTACGTTTGCACTTGTTAGTCGTCGGGTGACGATAATGTAAACTATCACATGTTTGGCAAGACAGTGGTTCGTCAACGCACGTTTTGCAGTTAGAAATGGGGCACTTTTGAGCAAAAAGTGAATATATGAGACCTAAGTTTGTTTTTAAATTTAAAATTTAAATATATTTTTTTACTAATTAAAAATAGTTTTATCAATTAATTAGTACCTGAGAAAAAAACACTGTATATCAGCATCAAATATAATAAATTGTAAAATATTGCAACAGTTGTAAATATTTTTCAATTAAAAAACTTGTTCAACACATAATCGATTTGTTAATTTACTGTGCCATTCTTTCAAAACAATAGTTTTGTTTTAAAAACTTTTAAAATGGGATATTATGTCACGTTTCATTAAATAATTGGGTTTTGTTGGTTGTTAGTTAGTCGATTTTTTTCTTGATTTATTAAGATAAATTTAATAGATATTGACAATTGATTACATTTTATATTTTATATTTTAAATTTATTTCTGGGAGACTTTTTAAAAATTTTTATGAATTAAAATGTTAAAATTTTTAAAAAGTTTATATAATTAAACGCTATTTATTAATAGTTTGTAATGTAAATATTTTCAAAAATAAAGTACATAAACAAAAAATTTTATATTATTTTTATTCCACAACATTTTTGAACTTAATCATATATTAAAGCATGTAATAAACTATTACTAATAATATTCAAAAAATTATTTTAAAAATATCATTCAAGTTGAATTTCAACGTATTAAACTAGACTTTAAAAGATAGAAAATTAAATTTTAATAATTTAAATGACAAACGGCGTTCAATTTTAATTTAAAAGGCCACTATCGAACCATCTTTTATGAACATTGTTTATTTTAATATTGATAATATTGACATTACTTCAAATTTACTGTAATTTTACAAGCTTCTAGTGTATTTGATTTAGCTTGTTTGTAATCTTTTAAAAATCATTTTACAATTTTCATCACAAAATGTACAACAATTTAGTAAAAGGTTACTGGAAAGTCAAACAGGTATACAATTTATTTAGAAATTATATTTATAGTTTAACATTTTTAAAATAATTTATATTTTTTAGAGAGTTGATGAGAAATTAGGAAATGTACAAGTAACTCAATATGAACAAGACTTGGTAGATATGATGGTTAGGTTCAAATCCATCACATTGTTAATAAACAAGATGATTAGTCTAGTGACAAATTACATGGAACCAAATATGGTAGGAAGAGCAGAGGACATTATTAGATCTAAACTCGGAGATGATAAGAGTAAGAACGACAACAATATGCAACATTTGGCTGATGGTATCATTCAATCAGCCTATGAATTTGGGGACGGAGATCACTTTGGCAAGTTTCTTTACACTATTGGTGACAAGTTTAAAAAAATAGGAAACGTAGAAATGAATATGGTTGGTAACATCAAAAGTACTTTCATCACTGATTTGAAAAACTTGAAAGCCAATGAAATTGCAGCTATTCAGGTAAAATGATATTTTTTAAAATATTTTTAATATTTTATAGAAACAGCAAGATTTACTAGATTCAATTCGACTCGACATGGACACACTCATCATGAGACAAGAACAAACGACAGATCAGGTTAAAAAGGCGCAAGTAAATTTATTTAAATTTTTTTAAAAATTGAAAATTCACACACCTAATAAATATAAATCTAATATATAAAATTCTAGGCCTATTTTTGTCTGTGTGTGTGTGTGTGTGTGTGAATGTGACCAATTTTCTCAAAAACTAATAATTGTTCACTTTTAAAAGTAACACAT
>JAUZND010012153.1:0-28556 GCA_034780555.1 Coelogynopora nodosa | reverse complement strand
TTACTTCTTTACTATATAAGTTACTTCTTTACTATAAAAACACGTAGTTATATTTTGACACCTCTCGGCCACCATATCCTATTTGGAATTGCGATTGCTTCATTCTCGGATGCATATCGATTTAAGTGCCCCCTAAAGGTGCGATAATGACTGATACACTGCTGGTGACTCACCTGCCACCCCTGGAGGTCACCTCTTCAGCGAACTGCTTCTGTCGATCCTGCCATCGGGTGGGGATGCCGGCGCTAAGCCCTGGCCTCAGGCCGCTGTCGGACCGTAGCAGGGGACCGCCCATGCGATTGGGGACCACGTATCCCACCGGCACTCGGGTCAGCTGGTCGTGGGGGGTACAGTGAGGTTAGGGGGGGATTTATAAGCAAATTTTGCACAGTATTAAGCCACAAACGGTTTTAGCGCCAGAGACTGTGAGGACAGCATTTCCTATATTATACCCACAATGAGTTTAATAGTTAGATCTCCCACAATAGTTTTGCTTAATTATCAAATTAATTTTCAATATCTATCATTTTCAATATAATATAATGAAAACGATAGATATAAAATGAATAAAGATTTTTTGATATTTTCTGGTAGACCAATTTGAAAAGAAATTTAATGAACATGACGGAATCCTTCCTTTATATTTATATATATATACATACATATATATTTATATATACATCATTCATTGGCTAGAATATTCGGCATGAATTAATTAAATTTAAAAACGAAAGTAATACCTGTTGAATGCTGATTATTACAATACATTAATTATAATTTAGTAATTAACACCCAGTGCATTTTTATCGTGAAGAAATATTACTATTCTATTCAAATATTTGTTTATTCTGATTTTTTAAATAATTGTAATTAGACTTCTAGTAAATGTGTAAATAATTACCATCATTATTAAAGTTTAACGTTATCAAACCATCAAGACCAGACAAATTTGCATAAAATATTATATTTTTAAAAAATTCTAAAATACGTGAAATATTTAATTATTGATTATTTATTATTTGCACAAATTCTGTATCAGAAGCAGTTTTTTTCTATGCGCTTGGTTAGAACTCGTACAATATTTGATTATCGGTTTTTTAATTTGAATTATCACAATTTTAACCTTCTAAAAGATAGAAGTCCGCACTAGTTTGAATTATAGATTAGGTAATTGGTTTCCGCGTTCATAATAATATTGTCATTCTAAATGTAAAGTCAATAAATATTATTTCTATAAAAAAACACACATATGATTATTGTCTCCACATTGCCGTGTCTACATTTTCTCTACCATTAAAATTAAAGTAACCCTTTTCTCAAACTATATAATATATTCAATAAGGCTATCATTGCAGCCGATGTTCCCCTCTCTCCCCGCTCACAGTGTCATCGCCGCGGTGCGCCGAGTGGCTCAGTGTCCCCCCCATCTGGTAAGGGCTCAGTGTCCCCCCCATCTGGTAGTGGCCGGCCGCCCTATTGAGGGCGAAGAGGCCCTCACTTCGGACTGTTGACCCGGAGATGGTCGGCGGGTAGGACCGAATGTTCGTGAATACCTGCGCCAGGGAAGAAAGCGTGCATTGAGGGTTTCCTTTAGGGGGAGAGGCTACCCAATAGGACTACATTTTAGAAGAGCAATACACCGATAAAAAAAGGTTAAATTCGGTTTTTGAATGTTCTTTATAAAATGATTACACCCGGTGCGTATTGTTAAATATATATTAACGTTATTGTACCTTACTTGTTGTTTGTTTATTCTAGTTCGGGTTTTTAATTGTGAGTAGTTCGTAAAATATATTAAATTAAACAAACCCAGCTTACTAATATGTAAAAAACTGAAAAATCAATTAATTTACTGAAAAATTCGATATAATGACGTCAAACATTTTTCGAATAATAGTACATTATACAACGAAAATGGCGTAAACATTACGACACGACAACAAGTTTTTGTCACGAGGGCGGAGCCTGAGTATTCAAAGTTGCGTTCGAGTGTCGTATTTACGCCATTTGAGTTCGCATAAACACTTTACGCTTTTTTATCTATTTGAATCGAACTTGTATCGGCACAATCTTAGCCTATTTCAGTAGTGATAAAATGAAACAAGCGATGTTTTTTTAATTATTTAACGATTATTGCTTCATGAATTTAAATTCAAGCAACTGATTTAATCTTTTATATATTGATATATGCGTTTTAGTCATAATCCAAGTTAGTTTGCATCACTAAATAGCAATGTCAACTGATATTTCGTCGATAATTTACTTCTTTGAGTTGTGTAATTTAATGACGTATTGGCAGTGGTATAATAATTTAAATTATATTTATTTTAAAGACAGTGGCGTAATGAAATATGACGCCACGGAGTGGCATAATATTTAAATTAGCGTGATATAAAAATAGATAAAAACGCGTAAAGTAATATTTTTATTGAATAAAATTAATATTGTTTATTTTATATGTAAACTTACAATTTATAGAAATTGGTCAGATATAATCAATATAAAATCTATTAATAATTTTCTTCATTTAAGTGCCTTATTAATATTATTATTATTATTATATAGCGCATGTAATATGATATAGTCCGTACGGTACATGGCGCTGTGTTAGTCAAGTGACAGTTACCTCGGGTTCTTGTCTCTCGTATCGTGAACTCTCATAACCAGGAGCGATGAACAGGTCGGGATCATAGTCTGACAGAGACGGCTGATATCCATCCCAAAAGCGGGGCACATATTGGGGGACATAGCCGCTGTAGTCCTCTCTGGAATTGAAAATAATCGATAATATTGATAGTATATCGTGATCGGTTATTTTATGGCGCAATTAAGTTAGATATACAATCTTTTATTAATTATTTAAAATTCAGCTGTGAATCCGAACAATTTATAAAAATTGTAACTCAATCCTAAACTTACGCTGCACAAAAAACGCAATGTTGAAACTCTTCTCATGCTAAAGATTTGTGCTACATCTAAAATTTTGATTTCATATTTTCTGATTACACTGTATTGCAACAGTTATACTTTTATATATATATATATAACTAATTTATTATTTCTGCATATATTTTCTATAACAAGATTATATTATTATTGTCATATTTAAAATATATTTCACTACTTTATAGTTACCTGATGTTGACATGCCTCAGCTGTTGTCACACCAATATACCCCTCAACTGTGAATTCGAGTATTTTATAGGTAGTGTGTGTTCAATTTATCACATTTATAATTATCGATCCAATTTATTTCAGTTTTATATCACAACGTATATACAGCACACGAAATACACTTATTTAATTAATTTCGCGTATTAACTATACAGTATACAATCACACAAATACTTAAATAATCGGTAAGCATATTAACAAGATTGAACATTACTTAACATAAATTGACAACACACTTTTTCATTTTGGAATTGAAGGTATATGTGGTAATATATTTCACGATATTTAATGTTTTTAATGAAAATATATAAAATAAATATTATATTAATATTAGCCAAAGTATTTTTTTTGTAAGGTCACGAACTGTAACTACTTAACAGCAGATAAATAACATTTTGTGGTCCGATTGAATGCGTAATAATAAAATAAAGTTCAATAAACCCTTTCTCCAAACCAAATCACGGTCACTGATTAAAAGTCATAATTAGTAATACTATAATAATGAAGCAAGCCCCTCTGATTGAATGTATCGGCGTGAATATGTAAAAGGTTAAGATACTGTGTGTGTGTCCCCCATTGACAAAGTGTTTACATCATATTATAAAATGTCATGAATTCAAAGTTAGTAGAACCATAAACCAACAACCGATCACGCCGCAAAATATAGCTGAGTTCACAACCCTAAGCTTCATAATACTAAGAAAGTGTAGATGATAGTACGTGCTTTGTCTTTCAAATGTAGCAAATCTGCCAACTCTGCTCAATTAGATAGAAGTTAAGGCGATTGACGCAACCTTTGAAGTCATTGTTGAAGACTATCAAAGAAAGACACATAATATATCTTCAATTAGGAAGAAGCTATAGAAGGTACCGATGTATTGTGAATTTAACCAGTTCAGGTGTACAACTGAATTTGAGCTTACTTCTTCGGGAATCGTTACATTTAGTTAACAATTAAAGCTGTGACCTCGAGGGCACATTTTTCATAATTAATTTTTTGCGTGCGTGAGTTAAAAATAGGTAATGTGTTATATTCATGCCAACTTAATATTAATTTACACAGAAGTCAGAAGTAGGCTTGTTCATAGGGTATTATATAACGGAAACCGTTCCTTTTTAGGTTGATAAAACTTCAGAAAAAAACTATTTTAAACAATCACAATTTTTAAACGGTATTTTACAATACGGACACCCCACGTTACGTAAGTATTGCGACATGATCTCTCTAGTAATGAAATTCAATCAATTTAATGTTTCTTTGTTGTTTCATTCGGTAAAAAAAGAATTTGTTCCTATACCTGTATTGTTCATTGTCTTTGTTGCACAAAAGCCAACATTTTATCACAGATAAGACATATTATAAATGCATCCAAATCATTCTATTTTTTACATTAACATGATTGAAGGCATCCAAAACTAAGACAGATAATTATAAAAGATGGATGGTGGTCCGTAGAGCGATATCATGAAACAGCCTTTTGCTGTATTGTTCAGATCTTTATTACCATTTATTTATGTTTTTTATTCATATCTATATTTCAGTAGATCCCAGTTGTTTGCGATGGTAAATGGAATCATAGATATCGGGCATGTTTTCCTTTGTCTTGAGATCATTTATGCTTTTATAGGAGACCCAGTGGAACGTCAGGGTTCTTCAGTTTGAAGAACGAACAATAAATATGATAAAGAACATTTGAGTTGTGGGTGACCGACTCTGAGTTGTCAGAAATTAAGAAAAGGGCATTTGATAACTTCCTGATAGGTATTTTAATGTCAATTCCATTACTTCATTTTCTCAGAAACTTGTAAGTAGAAGACCCACCTATACTATAGCTTCACAATTATTGGCGGTATTATTTCAGGAGAATATCAATTTCATACAAAAATAAATAATTTAACACCGAAAACTCAATTCCAGAAGTAACAGACTCGATTTTTTATTTCTTAAATTTGGTTTTGTTAAAGTCTGACACAATAATATATATATCGGCACTTCGAACACGCTTCTTCTTGAAACTCAGGATGAGGTGAGTCATACCTGTGAAATATGCTAAACCAGAGCCAAATTAGAAATGTAACAAGCCCAATAATTTACTAAAAAAAGTTGTAAAATAAATAAATAAATAAATAGTACATAAAATGTCGTATAGATATTTCTAATACAGAAAGTGTAGAATTTGAGGAAATCGTATATTTAACTTGTATTGAAAATAATTGTATTTAGATTTTACGGTGTGGCTATTTCTCATTGGACGAGGATTTTTAAATTCTGGTTCTATTTGTATTCGCATATATACTTTTGTGCAAGAAAATATCTGTGCATATATATTATAATGTGCACATTTATCTGCATTTTTTCCTTGCGTTTTGTTATTATTTTAAAGTACAAAACATATAATAAATAATTCCACAATTAATATTTTAATATTTAAAATAGTTCTGTGAAGTCGCGAGAGCAAAGATCAAATTTAACAATAAAATTAATCTATGTATATACATATTATACTTCGTATTATGTATTTTATTTGGTATAATATAATATAAATGTACTTAATATAATATTTAACAAATATTTATTAATTTTATTATTTACTATTTTGTTTTATATGCGAGGACAAATAGAACCAGAATCAAAAAATCCTCGTCCGAGGACAAATAACCACACCGTAAATTAATAAATTATTTCATACAAAATGTTCTCTCTTATATACTTCCAGTATAATTCAACATGTTTAATATGGTTTCTAGAAATTATAAATTTTAAAATATAATATAATGAAATAATAAAACAGATTTCATTCCAATATTTAATTTTATTATGTTAATTCACCTTTTCTCTTTTTAAATACGACTTCTACGACTAATTCTATATAATACGGGTGTTTCAATTTCACAACTTTCTCACAATTAGAAAACCTATAGTAGTAGCATTAAATTCTATATACGACAAATTTAAAGACCTCAATCTGTTCTTGACCAATTTCCAGTTTAATTCTTCTTATAATAAATCCCAACTTAATAGATAACAATATGAGGAACTGTTTAATTCATATAATGAAAATAGATTATTATATGGTTATATATGATTATATATTTTGGTTTTTTATATTTAAGATTTCATGGTTTAAAATATATAATATATGTAATTATAATGTTATAACTATATATGATGACCATTCGAGTTTTAACAATATAAACGGTAAATGTTATTAATAAATTTATATCTTTTTAAAATCAATGTAAAAATCTTCCAAATAACAAGAAAAAAATCTTGCAAAAAGCTAGAAAATACATCTCATGAGATAAATCAATTAAATAGACAATAATAAATATATTAGTTTTTGTATTTTTATATGAATGAGTAGCATAGTTGATAAATACGTGCATAGCACAGAAAATTATGAATATATAAACTTTACAATATAAATACAATATAAAAAATTCATATTCAATTTTTCCGAGTTATTTTTGTTATTTTTGGAGGGGGAAAATCTTTTTGTTTTGTTTTTTGGTCGTACTGGAGGCCTGATAATATGTTCCAGAGCAAAGCCCTGGCTATCCCAACCCACCTGGGGGTGGTCCATCCATCGCCAAGCTCCATCCAGAGCTCCTCCCCCTTGCTGGTCAGGGAGCACTGCAGCAATTGAACACATTTTCTGGTCAACAGTGGACTGAACACCTGGCGGGGCAAAGTTGGCTCGCGCGTCAGCGGGTCGCGACACGAGTCCACGATGATGCTGTCATGTTGAGGAAGAGGGGGAGGGTGAGGGGACAACATGTTGGATTTGTTCTTAATAGATTAGCAACAGTTAGTAAGACTAAACATTCAAGGATTTATCCAGATGTTAACAAAACAATTAATGTTTGGAAAATACCAGTCAAATATTGTAATTTAAAATAAGTAATTTGACAAGATCTTGGTAAGAAATATAAGCCTCAGTTCACATGGGCGTAAGATAGACAGAACATTTCATAAAATATTCTCCATGAGAACTATTTCAAAATGTGTAAGTTAGTTATACCAATATTTGAGGCAATTCAAAAGATATATAAGCATAAATATAAAGTTTAAAAAAATTAAAGCAGCAATATGGCATTAATCATTCTTAAATATCCAGCGCATTTAGCCTTCCTTGGTAATCTCTAGCGCAGTAATATATTGTACTTTATTGTAATTGACAGCATACGTCCAGTTATAGTATCAATACCTTTCTGAAATAACTCCCTAAGTTTTTTAAAATATAAATAGGACATTGTATTTATTACTCTTTGTGAAATCTCACTTGTGAATTTTAATAAATTAATTAACTAAAAATTTCTTTAATTCATTCTTACATTAATATCAGTAATCGTGATTGCGGTAAACGTACACCATAACACAATTCTACTCAAATGCATATTCTATCAATCAGGGAATGTAAAATGTAATATGTTCATATTTTATTGAAAACATTGCTTAAAAAATTCACAGAAAAAGGTGTTAAAAATTACGGTCGATCAATTAATTCACTTGGAAATAGTGAAAAATTCCTATTTATATATATTTTAAACTATGAAATCATAAAGATACTGAAACAAAAACTAGACAAAAATCCACACAGAGTTTTGTATATGTTATTTATATTAAGGATGAAAGATTAAAAACGCTATATAGAATTAGGATATAATTATCTACAGTATTAATTAAACAATATCGACCAAGTCCGCAATATCGACCAATATCGACCAAGTCATCGACCAAGTCCGCAACATCGACCAATATCGACCAAGTCCGCAATATAGATCAATATCGACCAAGTCCGCAATATCGAACAATATCGACAAAGTCCGCAATATCGACCAATATCGACCAAGTCCGCAATATCGACCAAGTCATCGACCAAGTCCGCAATATCGATCAAGTCATCGACCAATATCGACCAAGTCCGCAATATCGATCAAGTCATCGACCAATATCGACCAAGTCCGCAATATCGACCAATATCGACAAATATCGACAAAGTCCGCAATATCGACCAATATCGACCAAGTCCGCAATATCGACCAAGTCATCGACCAATATCGACCGAGTCCGCAATATCGACCAAGTCATCCACCAATATCGACCAATATCAACCAATATCGACCAATATCAACCAATATCGACCAAATCATCAACCAATATCGACCAATATCGACCAAGTCACGCATTTTCTGCCCAACTTGGTCTTCGACCAGATGCAAAATTGTTTAATTCATTATTAACATTCTTATGTTTTTCAATTACTAAATTTTAAACGATAAAATAGTTATATTTTCTTCCTAAATGAAATATAAGAAAATATTAAAAATTGTCTAATTTAAACCTCAGTCAAAGCAAAAATATACCAAAACAGCAAACAGCAAACATAACACGTTTATTTTTAACATAGAAAAAACTTTCAATCTGATTGCTCTTAGTATGCAGACAAACATACTTATGATGCAAAGTGCAGCTATGTACTGTATAATGTAATTTTAACATCGTAGGCTATTGTTACTGATTTCAGTATAGAATAGAGTGAAATGAGAGAGACATTAATTAGGGCCAAAGTGTGTAATCCTTCCAAATAATGGTTACATTGTATATATAGTTAAAACATCATGCGCTTTCAGTCGACTATATTGAGGAAATAAACTAACTAATTAATATTTAATTAGGGTTACTAATTAAGTAATTTAATACTGGTGTCGAGTCAATTTAAAATATTAATTCATATCACTACGTGGCCTATACCTTGTTTTGTGAGCATTGCATACAAACTTTTTATGTTTTAGCTCCTCCTATCTGTTTATAATATTAGATGATACTACTACACTAGAGCTCAGCTTCCATGACTGTTAAGGCATATTATATTTTTATTATATAAGTTTATTAATTGTAAATACTGTCTTCTCGTATGATGCTTGGTTGATCCTCTCCAACTATAATGCAACGTTGTTAACAGATATCTGTGCGGCATTGATTTATGTATTATATGATAATTGTCTCTCTGTGAATTTTAATAGAATATATTATAGGAAAAGACAATAAGAAAAAGAAATACTAAAATTATTAAAGCAAACTAAAGCCAAATCTATATATTGTACATGTGTCATCATCTGAAAATTATTTGAATAATTTTGGTCACAAGTAACTGAAGAGAATACTTATGATTTTTAAGCAATGTTTGTGAACAAAATGATATTTGGTTAATATTTGCAATTAATGAATTATCTAAAATAAGTAAACCTACACATAAACACATTGATATTTCAAACGGCCTCATTAAAACAAATTTTTATTAAAAATAATGAATAATAGAATCAATAAATAGATTGCTTGCAATTGATTTTATATATAGCTTTCGTGATTGATATTATACAATGAGTTATGCTCGTTTGATGATGATGTTTACGATATATTTCTACCCCAACAGTGTTTAAGTAAACAATGAATCCAATGCTGTATGATAGTACACTAAATTTGTATTGATCTATGGGTGTATATTGATTAAGAAATGTATATTATTTTACAGCTAAAAATTATCCATATAGACTATACTCATCGCGAATAAATGTTTGCAATAGTAGCCTACTGTTGGAGCCAAAGCCGGCACAACTCACTTGAGGGGTCGGAACAGTAGTTGGATCAATTCGGAAGGATTTGGGTTCTGGACCAAGCCCTGTAGACGAGACACGATTATCACGGCGAGCTTAATCTTTTTGAGACAGTCGACAAAATGTTCCGAAGGTGGCAGACGTGCTCGAGATATCAAGGTTCCATCTATAAGAGAGAGAGATCGATTAATAATTTATCAGACAAAAATTGGTATATTATTAATTATATCAAATCGCAGAAATAATTTAGAAATATATATTTTAAACCGGTTTCGAAAAAAAGTATCTAACAAACAAAACGAACATTGGAATTATAAATGTTCTCTTCAAAATGGCACACAGGATAAATAAATAATAGACATAAGTCAAATTGATACATTATTAGCGGCTAATAAAAATAAACGAAGTTAAATTGAGATACCATTAACGACTAGCCTATTTATGCTATTATACGATCATAAAATAACTCAAGTAATGTATATTAATGCTTATTTGTCGTAGTTTCCTTTACCAGGTGCATCATTTTAATTGTTAATAGACAACTGAAATAACTCTTAATACCTCTTATAAAAAAAAACCTTGGCGTTCGTTAAGCTATAACTACTACTTATAGAAACTCCTTTAAATATTGGCTATACAAAATAAATTAGCCCATATGTAGTTACACAGAAGAAGTAATACATCCAAAATTGTTTTTAATATACTTGGGTTTTGGTGACAGTGAAAAATACCTATTTATCATATATAGATAAGTTCCTATAATTATCATTAAAGGATAAGTTCTGCATTAACACGATATAAAACATCTGTCCTGTACTATATAACAGAGGGAGCAACACAGTTACATAATCTTACTTTTGGGATCACGTTTCACCTTCTTTGTGGACATCTTTGAACGAAGGGTGCCCCACTTGTGGACGCGGACGGAACTCTGAGAGTCAATCGCCCTCTTCAACTCCTGATAGGACTGCACGGACTGCTGCAGCTGTCGGATGAATCGCTCGATGTCGTCGAAGCACCGGTTGAGCAGATAGATCTCTCGATCTGACGAGCGGTAGTCGACTGTTGACAATCAATGAAGACATGAGAACCGGGTGGGTGAACGCAGGGTGCATTTGTGGGAAGGAATCATGACTATGCGACAATATAAACAATTGTGATAGCGAAATATGTTTTCATCTTTTACAATAATTATTAACTCGACGGATAGGAAATACTGTTCATACAATAATATTTAACCAAATGAATACAGCCAAAAATGCTCATTTTTAAAGAATTTAAATATTTTAAAAAAATTAACGAATATATGGTATGTTTTAGATTATTTAAAACATTAAAAAATGTTTTTTGGATAGATAATGATTAGTAAACGGATAGAAAATTCTGCAGACGGTATATTATGTAAATAAGGCTAAATATTTAACAAAATTAAAAGTTTAAAAAATGTAAAAAAATTGCTATCTGTCCGGACGGATATAATTTATTTTGTAATAAACTAAAAAAATAACGCTTAATTGTTTAAAGTTTTCGTTATTTTGATTATGACGTCACTACCAGTTTCACAAATGATAAACAGACTGTTTTGAGGGATGTTTTCTTTGAACAACTTGGAATATATATAACAGTGTGTGGCATCAGCTAGTAATATGTCCGTGTTTAATATAAACGAAGTATTGCTTTATACTCTGACAATAAATTACTATTAGGAAGAACACCCATGTAGAACCAAGTATAACAAAGAGATTAAATTATAGGGCTTGATCCCGGGTAAATAATGGCGATTGTAATTTACAATATTTAAATGAAAATGTAAATGTAAACATTTTATTTGATCTTTTCTTAGTGAATAAGTAAACAAAATTGGACAATTAAAAATAATTAATTAAATTGATAAAAAACGATTTACTATTTTACAATATTAGGGAATATTTTCTCAATAGTCATTCACATGTGGATTGAAATAATTACAATAGTATGCAGCAGTTCTTGCAACGCAACTTGAAAAAAAATGAAACATAAAGATTAATACGACGAAATAGACGAATACAGGAAGTACAATACAGTCCAGATCATTAGAAAGAACGTTTAAAACTTGATTATAAAAATGGAAGATAAACAGAACTAAACTAGAAAAATTGTGTTCACCATGGAAAGCACGAATCTCTCTTCTGGTACAGCTAGTGAAATATTAATAGGTAAATGAGAACTGTTTCACAATGAAGACGGAGAATGAAGAATTTCTAACTATATCTAAAATATCGAAAATATCGAAAATTTTCAACTGAAGTTCAATAACATAATTAGGGTGAACCAAATTGGCTACCATGAATTCAGAACAATATTCTCTTAAATTAAACACCATTGTATATATGTAATAAATTATGATCATTTTCGTGATTTAAAATGTGTATGGTAGTATTAAGTTATTGTGAGTTAGCAAAATATAATAATAGTTCAATTACAAATACGTTTTACAAATCCACCTGTTCGTGATCTTCCGTCATCATTTTGTCAATATTTACAGTGACACAAATTGTTCAGAGTAGTAGAATAGGTGTACAATATAAACCTTTTCAATCCCCACTACCCAACTCAGTTTTCAATTATTAGCCTTTATTTCTGGTGTAAAACTATTAATTTTAAAGAATCACCATAAATTACAATAAAACAGTCTCGTTTAATCTTACAGCGGTCGGAATGCAATCTTCTTTCATCCTTTCAACCGAATTACTTTATAATTGCCTCTATCAAATATAATGCTATTATGCGATCTCTTATCTTTAATTAAACATAAACTTGTATATTATAACTATATAAAATAGTTAAATTCTCTAACCTATAAAACATTGATGGTATTTGCTATATTCTGAAAATACAAACATATTTACCAATATATATATATATATTAACTTATACCGTACGATCCTGTTTATACTGATTGCATATCATTAGTAGTGTATTGTTGTAAATTCAAGTAACTCAGCATTCCATCTTGCCTAATCCAACAGCTCAATAAAAAACGAATAATTATATATTCCAAATATTTATATCGTAAACTATAACCTGTTGTCTTTATTTGAACTATTCAACAGGTTTTGTGAGCTACAATATGGATATTCATCATAGCTTCGTAACTATTATACAGTTGTTGATTAACAACAGCAAGGAATTGCAATACTTCGTTTCGCAAAGTTATAGTTCAATTATAATTTGTATGAGTAGGATACTATGGCGTATTATACACTAATCGGTTGTGAATTCTCAGAATATCTTAGCTTTTAAATATCTGTTCCATATTATGAACCGTCCTTCCACTTTAGCATATATAGTATATCAATACTGTGTATTACGTATATTAATTCTTCATGTTACATTAATAATAAAATGTCAAATTAATGTACTTTTATTTAAATTTATTAATTAATTACTTCTACACCCGTTCATATTTTAAATACTGCACTCCGTGCTTCCATAACTATTCAGTATTTTGCGCTGAACTTTAAAAGTGCCCTTTTGTTTTTACTCATTCGTAGTATTTAAGTATAGACATAATATTATAATAGTGCACTATTACCTTGTAGACATTTAATATCGCCTAAGTGCCAAGTCATCATACAACCACAATTTGTAATGTGAAGGTTTATTGACATTTTTTTCTACTCTACCTACGAAACAAAGTTTGTTGTGTTATGAAATCATAATCAACAGTCACAACAATTCACACAAAAGGTGAGAGGAAAGATAACCAATAATTTTTTACTGACAACGAAATGGTCTGGTCATCTTGTGATAATGAGAAATAACAGAGAGGCTTTATTCTAACATCATGGAGCTCACTACTGGAAAATTCGGAATTGGAAGACTGAGAAAACTCTATAATAGAGATAAGCTTAAGGAGACTGTGAAGTGTTTTGATATTAACACCAATACTCGGCAGAGTATTTCTATCAATCACCCTCAGTGGAATACACGCTATTATTTTCTAGTGTCAAACAAGGCTCAGAAGAAAGGAACCCGATCAAACAGCTCGTATATAACAGGCTATAACTGCAACTTATGCAGAAGACCTTGGGGGTGAACGGCTTCAATTGCGACCCGACAAAACACTTAAACATCAACCGCAGGTCGTCGTCAGACATGACGAGACAGCCGTCACTGTGCATTAATTATTACCGTTCAATATTTCCGATGAAATATAATCAATCGTATGAGAATGAATGGCCATTTAAATGGCCGTACATAGGCTGAGTTTTCGTAAAAATGAAGTGTGCAAAAATGGGCATTCGAGTGTGTGTTCGAGTGGTTTTATGCCATGAATTCAGAAATAGTGATCTAATCGTCAGCACAACAAAGACGCATAAATAGACACAAATTAAATTTGGAAACATATTTCAATTTTAATCCTAGTCAATCAATCAATCAATGAATTTAACTTATAAATAGACAAACTTCTCTTGTTTACAATTTGAAAATACTTTAAAAATACTATAAAAATAATTTAAAATTTAAATACATAAGGCTTAGATCGATAGCTAATTAGAAAAGCTTTTTGCTTACACGAAAACAATCAGTAAATGTTTTTTGGTCATTGTTCACCATATAATAGTGACAAAAATACAATTTTCAAGTTGAAGTAGTTTAATAAATATAAATATATGTCTCGTTTTGTTTCTAATATAAACTGCACGTCTTAAAATTGCTAAAGAGGGGTTTTGCAATAACAAAGAAATAACGATAGGATAATTCACACCAATACGAAATTAATTATTTAAATTGAAATCAAATTAATTTTAATACAGAAAACAATGAACGAATAAGAGAGATGTTTAACTATACACTAAAATACATACCAAAGTAACAAAAGAAAAAGAAAATCCCCGAGAGAACGTAAAAAATGTTGTAATCAATTGTTGTAAGCAACAGTTACGAAAGGACCATTACAGCAGTTACTAGTTTAGTCACTCACCCGATCCCTGGGAGGAAAACAGGGTCTCCAGTTGAGTCGTGTGACCGTGGTGGCGTTGGTCGTGAAGTTGTGGGGCGCTGAGTCCCAGTCCCCGATTCATGGACGAGATACTCCCCACGCCTCCAGCTTGAGCAACCGCCATCATTCTATTCAGAAATAAAGGCAGATATCATGGATGAAGTCAACAAACCTTACTTGTATATGTATATAAGGGATAACATATAGGGTGACTCGTGGCATAATTTATAAATTATTTCAAAATGCAATGCTTTTTTCGATCCTATTTGATCTCATTGGAAGTGTTTATAAACTGTATTATAGATTGTGATGCCTTAATCTTTAGTTTAAGTCGCAGTATCGTTACGAATTTATAAATATTGTTAATGCCCATTCAATTAGTATAGAAAGTCTAACGATAGTGTATTAAATGATTATAATCTTTTTAAAGTATCTACAATAAAGTCCATACATATTTTACTGCTGACGAGATAAAATTATAGGATTAAAAGCGCTATTGTATAATGTTAGAAATATTGGATAATTATTTATTTATTTTTACCTTAACAAATATATTATAAACAGCAACAACCTTGACAACGGATTGATCAGCTTAATTAGAAATATATTATTAAATCGATTCACATAATATTATGTTTTTAAAATATATTTCGTAATATTATTTAAATGAATCACGCAGGTATATACAATAGTTCAATAAGTAAATTATTATTTATATAATGGATTTTTATTAACTTCAAGATCATACTTTACACTGTTAACCTTTAACCAATTAAAACAAATAGTTTAGAACATATAATAGAGTCCTATATACTGTATATGCATGATTTATTTATTGTTTAACCTTTAAATAGTGAAGAATAGTTATCTGTTCTAATGATCTATAAAGGCAAATGATCGTATGTAACTATAAAAGACAGCAGAAGGTGGTAGACCCAAGATGGACGCGTCACCATATAGCTGTCCTCCACACCGCTATTTACTTCTAATTCATTACAAGATAATTAAATATAACAAACGGACATATTCAAGCACAATAATTAAAAATTACTAAACGGCTAATACAAGCTGTTGTTTGCTTTACTCTTTCACATTACAACAATTGCACATAGCAGGCAATTTGAGTATTGGTAATAGCTAGTTGTTCCTCTTATATAGTGAACATTGCTAATTGTTGATCTATGCCCATTTGGGTCCTTGAAATCAACTCACTAACGCTACAACATATAAAGTTCAACTAGTACTTTGTATCTGACAGCAATTATAAACACAAGCTCACTCGACCATTAAAAGTGAGCAGAATAGATGGATACAACTTTTGTTGAAAACTTCGGTCATACAAAGTATGCTCATACATAGCGGGGAATGCTTTTGAAAAAAATGTACGCTTGAACAAACTATTGACCTTACTTCGTCAAACAAGACTTTGTTGTGGGTATAGTAACATTTTCTAATGGATCATAATAAGTGCATCTAATACCTGTCAATACTCGAAATTAATTTGTATTTCTCATTATTCTGTCTACACAATAAATAGGCGTTTAACAAAGAGATTGCAACAGGAAACATTATCATTGATTAAATTTATAAACAAAAAACATCAAAACATTTATTATCAAAAATGCGACGTAAAATAAGAATATACATCATTTTAAGAATGGTTCATGTGCAGTAAATATAAGTGATAATAAGCAATAAAAGCCCTCGAAGAAATTTACTAAACAATCAGATTATTGTTTTCCAGAATATATCATCAACTATTATACTTTATCCATTACGTATTCTCTCGTGTTGTCTACATAATATGTAGATATTCTTTTATTAATTTAAATTATTTTCAACTATTAATTTATACATACTTAATTATATTTCGTTTTATATTTCCATGCATAGAAATGGTCTTTTTCATATTTTAATGAATAATTATTATTTTAAATTACCAACTAGTTTGATAAAATAAAATCGACACCTATAATAATAAGTTTTCGGTCCTGAGGGAGCGAACCAATTAACATATTCAATGTAAAATATCTGTTTCCAAAAATAAAAAATTCTCAAAAATATGCAAAATTTTCACTTTTATTTGCCCCTATAGTTGCTGAGTTATTTTTGTAAACCTTGTCAAATCTTGGCAAGATTCATGACAACCTAGTCAAACCATATATGGTATTGCATGCGGTCTTGCCAAGAATCATGCATAATTGGTTGACAAGAATCATCGTTGGTTATATAAGATTAACGAGTATTATGCATGACAAATGTATAGTTTGATAAATATTGTCATTGTAGAAGTCTAGTATAATTCCACATATGCATATATTTCTTCATATATCATCTTCATCGATGCGACCCTAACCCCTACTCCATTGTGGAGTGGATCTCATAGTGCACTACACTTGTATTCCTACAAGCCAATATTCTAAAATATTGTGAAAGGTCTCTACCCCTTTTTATAGCACCACCATACCTTCCAAAAATCCTGAATCCCCTATTGAAGGATTGTGTGTCCTGCTGAGCATATTATCAATATTGGTATATCGACATGTGTTTATTATTGTACATACAATGAAATTTAATATATTTATATGTGTTCTTTTTATATAAGGGCATAATTTATGTTAAGACCAAAATAAATCGTGGCCTATACTTCATCTAATTGTTGAAGCATTGTTTATTTAATCAGGAATTAAACATATTTCGTTTCTATTGTTTTAATCTATTTGGTTGCTTTATAATTTAATTCTTTTTGTAATGTTATAAGGAGAGGAATGGAATGGAATGTTATTAATTACTACTTCATCCACAATATATGACTTTTGCTAGAGGAAATTTACCACGAACTGTCTTCCCTTTGTTTTATTGTATTGTATTCCTCAATTTTACTATTTTCCACAGATATCCTTTTGTGGTAGTGTTGAGGATTGGAATGGAATGCTGTCATTTGCAATTACAGTAATATATACATTATAGGCCTATATATATATATATATATATTAATTAACCCAATTGTACACAGATAATCTTTTCATGAACCTGCCGTATTTTTTATTCCTATAAAACATATGTGTGTCCTTTATTTGCATCCACTTTTAGATATCAGTTGAAATATTAAAAGAATTTTTTTAACGTATACAGAAACATTAAACATGTCATTAGATTTACCTAAATTTCAAATATTGTTTATTGAAGTGTGGAGCTTTCCGATAGCTAATAGATTCAAATAAAAAAAGTCATTTAAAAAAAATTAAATAAGAGTCCAAATCTTACCAAATATCTGGTATTCACAATATTTCTCGTTGAGATGAGGTGATGACAATAATATGTACTTTCTGAGCCTATGTATTGAGTATTTATTAAGCCTACGTATATAGTCCGAACTTGTATCAGTAAGCTTCACTAATAATATTCTTCCGACAAATAAGAAGCAATCAATTAAGTTATACTACTTGTGTCGCGCTAAATATAAGGCTCAGAGAGTGTACCTATTACATAAGAATTAGAAAATGAACATTTAGAAGCAGTGAGATCAGAATTATAATTGGACCGCTTCTAGAAGAAAATACAAAGGAATAAACGACACAGGTCAAACAGGCCAAGGTTATGAACCACCTAATCGAAGTAGTTAACAAGCAAGTTATATAATATATCTTTAATAAGATCATTAACTACTTTTATCAAGAACAAAAGGTGACAGAAGAAGGAGGGAACAGTCAATACTGCAGCGGCTTGCAAACAGTTGCATACGTCACGAAGGTGCTTGGAGACAAAGACAGACAGAAGCCTATATACGTTGAAGATGACAAACTGCAGTTGTGAGAGGCTGCTCTGCAACTGCAACAGTGAGCCTTTTGCTAGGCATACAACGTGTCCATAGATTATCCATAGATCGTATTTTATGGTATTACTTAGTGCACACGTGCAGCGCTCAAAGGCCACCCACTCCTCACAATACCGTACTCACTTAGTATAAATTATATCGCAAAAATGCATATATAGTCGCATAATTATGTTCATTTTAGAAAATGAAGTAAACTACTTTCTTGCTAAAATAAAAACGACGGCATTTTAGAGAGCTAAGTACAGAAAATATATAAAAATAACAAAAACATCAAATGTACAGGCATAATTTTTTGATATAATTTTAAATTCGCTAATTTAAAATTACTTTATACTTTATTACTTTATACATAAGTATTTTATATTATGGGAAATTATATACTGTCGCAATTTATATATTATAAACAAAACTATATTGTTGTATTGAAATGAAACATAGTGTTGATATATACACTATGATTTAAATATAACTATAAATTAATTTTAGGCATTAAATAAGTAAACACTAGATTATTAGAAACACAAATATAATATACATATTTAAATTTAAAAACATTAAATTATGCTATTCAAAATCTCAGATGGTATATCATGTATGTATTTACTGAACTTTTTAATATATTAAAAGAACCTTTTATTTTTTTGGAACTTACAAACATCACAAATATCCTTAATATCGCAAAATGATGACTATAAGTTAGCTATCAATACATAGTCAATATAATTTTAGTTGTGCATACATACGAGACTATATATATAACGCAGAACAATGACATTTTATGACTCATAAGAACGCTTAAAATGGAACTGATTTTTCTGCTCATATATAGATATTAATAATATCTAATTATAATAATATGTTATTGCTTCATTATACGATTGTAATTTATTTAAAAAATCAAAATAAGCTAATGTATATGCCATGGTGTGCTAGAAAAATAATATATATACTGAAATTATTAGTTTTTCCGAATAGCCCAAATAAAAAAGTAAGGACTATATATTTATATTTAACTGGGACCATATAAGGTAAGGTTATTACAAAAAATATTCACCCATACATTTGTACTGTTTGTACCAATACCGTCTCAAAAATATTTAGTTAATAATATTGATTTTAAATATATTTTTTAATTATTCAGTTTAAACTAACTTACTATTAGTTTGGTGTTGTATTTTCATAAACAATTAATTATTCAATACTATACAGACCACCGTATATATATTCAACAATGGGTGGATGCGCAGTGTTGAAGAGGTTATCTGATATTGAGGATATAGGCATGAAGAAGACAACTTAACCTTGAAAAAAATAAACATAACCGAATTAATGTAATAAATTAAAATGTGACAAATTTATCGAAAATGTCAGACTTGCGATGCATCTTTTTTCAAATTTATAAAAAACACATACTTAATTTTACGAAATGCAATTAACTTTTAATTTTGAATTTAAATAATGTACGGTTTTTGCAATCTGCGGAGTGGGCTAAACTGCTCAAATTCGCGACAGGTCCGACATAATTCGACGAGAGTTTAAAACCGGTTGAAATGGCGATATTTTGTGATCCAGCTTCCATACCGATTATAGCGTATAGTTTTAGCATTATTTGGTAATATTTGTTATATATTTAGTATATTTGACAACTCAAATAACTTAGTCAACTAGATTAATCATATACATCAGATTTCAAGCATCATTGTTTAACAAAATGAAGTATCCACTGTTTGTAAGTGTTCTTCACCATTGCTTCGTTAATTTGATACACATGACAACAATCTTTTTGAAAAAAAAATTTCGAATTGTGGAAGCGGAAGAAGAATATATTATGTCAGAAATGATTATTATTGTATTAATAATATAAACATATACAATTAATATTAATATTAGTTATGGAAATGAAGTTATCAGTAATGTATTATTTGAAGTGGAATGGTAACGATCCAGAAATTGACTGATAACAAATTCTAAATTCGTGTATTTTGTTGGTATCAAATTCGCGTCAGAGTTCTGAATTCGCGCATTTTCACGTAAATTCACGTATCACACTGGACACTAGAATCCTTAAAAAAAAGTGAACTATTGTAAAATTTAGGCATTGTACCAAAAAATTATAATAAATTGTCGTTATTGTTTTCTGTATTTTGTAATGACACCAATTTTGTCTGTTTTAAAGACCTCTACCAGTAACTTTGAGTAGTGATTGAAATCCTAATTGATTTTAAAGAGCATTTTTAAAGGACATTTTTGAGACGAAAAATCTAAACAATAAATTGACAGTTTCACCAGTTGAGAGGCTATACCCAATTTTCATTATTGTAAGTTTTTTTTGGTTCAGATTTCATTTTCTACATAATTTGTGATAATGAACAAAGAATGAATGTGTTTCAATAATTCCGTGAATCGAAGTGGCCATTATAGGCGGGAAAGTATCCGAGAGGCCCCCCAAGAGGACCGCCAATATGAGAACTTACGGACGATAGTTATTTCCCGTCAACTCTTGTACAATTCTGTGCGCCGGGATCCCAATTGACTGAAACAAAATATCACACTATGGAATTATTATAGTGATAAAGAATTATATAAGAATAATCGTGGTATATTAATTAATACTGTTTACAAAAGTATCGGATAATAAATTCTGGTAAGCAAAAATTACTCGTTAACAAATTTTACATTTATGTTAAGTATAGGGAGTACTCTATAATATTCCCATTCAGCGAAACCGGAGTTCAGCGTTCTAAATTTAAATAAATCACAAAACTAAAAAAGTCAATCAAAAATAATTATTAAGTAAAAATAATACATTTTATAATACAAATAATGTATTAATTTTACTGATTATATAGATTATCTTTGATGAACTGCTTTAGTTTAGATAATTCTTTGAATTTAGGAAGCTAAATATATTTACGCCCCTAATTCAATACCACCCCGAAAAGCAATAAATAAATAAATAAAGTGATAAACAATAGAAAAAAACTAACAAAAAATTATATTTTTGTGATAAACTGATTTATAACAAACAAGAAACAGAACGAAACTCCGTAAAGTTAAACAAACTGGATGATTTCACAAACTACAAAATGCAGGATTGTTAAAAATCATAATATATAGCTGATTTAATTTTCCTCTATTAGCCAGCCTTCTAAATGGTAGATATGGTGCTTGTAACAAGACATCACATGTTTTAATTATTAGTTGCATTATTCTTAAACTAAATAATTAAAATTAATTTAATTAAACAGATTATTAACTAGGAATAATAGCTTCACACTAAAAGCGATACAAAATACAAACACACAGGCAAATCATTGTACCAATTTGTAAGTTCTGCAGTTTGTAAACGAGTTTCTAAGTATACTACAAATACTGCATGTTATCCAAATACGATAGTAATACATCCGATAATAATAAAACATCCTGTGAAACAAACCTGGAAAATGTGAAGTTCGGGTTTCGAGACTCCGTCCTTCAGGGTATAAACATTGAAGATGAACAGGTTATTGTAGTAGTCACGGGGATCTTTGCTCTCCCGACATGTTGGCGAGCGGATATCCGCGACTGGGAAACGCTCTAAGATCTCCTGCAAAGAATACGGTATGACCACTCTCTTAATCATAATGATAAAAAGTGCTATCGTGTAAATATATGATAGTGGATAAATTAAAGAAAAAATTATTAATTTATTTAATTTATTTAGATAGTTAATTGTGTATTATACTGCCTAACCACAAAATCGACAGAATGCAATCTTCTTAGAGATAGAAAAGCCAGTGATGTATTCGAAGTGTCTTTAATGTGACTTCAGATGACCTCCTATGGGCAATTACAGCGAAATTGTGAACTGCTTTAAGTGCCCTATGTGGCATTTTAGCCTGCTTTAGGTGTCCTATGTGGCATTTTAGCCTGCTTTAGGTGTCCTATGTGGCATTTTACTTTCGATATCGTACTATGTATAAAAAACAAATTTTAGATTGATAAGCTAATCAAGAATATATTATAACAAAAGGACGAAAATGGTATAATAATACATAATTAATATGTTACAATAATACTATTTGCCCGTATCTAAAACAATAAAACAGAAACAATAATACTTCTCCGTCCCCCTTGCTCTCCCCCCATTACATATGTTATTCATTAAGGTTAATCATAAAATACTCATTATCAATACGGCCGCATTTTATGAATTTTTTTCATTCTAAAACAGACTGCCTTTACGAATGAATGGCATTTAATTTATATATGTTTGTGCCTTCTAAAACGTCAAGGTGTTCTTAGCTATAATATACAAATCCTAAATAATGTGTGACCCCAGGTGTGGGTGGTTGTGCATAAAATATATTAACAGTAATTGTTTAAGTCAAATATTTAATGTATCCTTCCACTGATTGTACTCCTTGTTTAATTAACACACGTTCAAGATGCCGGCTGCTGTGCACAACAAAAGGGCCGACACGAATTTAGAATCTTATTTTAAATGTGAAATGGTCAATAGTATAAAATGAAGAGTGCAGAAATGATTGATATCATTTAATTGAAAATATTAAAATTGAATACTTTTTAAATTAAAACTTGTATACTATCTTATACTGATCACAACCATAGAAAATTAGTTTCTTTATCTTAAATGTTATTTTTTGTGAAAATGATTGTATTTTTATTGACAAACACCAAAATTAGGTCAAAATTGTTCAAATTTTTAAAGTTTTGTTTGTTTTCAGATGAAAAAAGCTTTTTCAGACAAATAAACACTATTAATATTTAGTATATGAAAAATATCAAACAGCACTAATTAACCATTATTATATAATATTATGTTTTATTTTTAAATATATTTTTTATGTTGTAACAAAAGTATTATAAAAAATACAATAGAAAAATTTACCTTTTATAATATTTTATTAAAGCGGACAAAACTAAATCTAACCCAAAGGTTGTATTGATAGCATGGACAAAATATTTTTACAACAGAAAACTCCATCTAGCAAAAGTTATATCATTTTCCTTAAAACAAATATAAAAAAAACGAATATTATAATATCTATATAATATTCGATAAAAATAACACTTAAACTTAAGAATATTTTTTAAAATTTGTAAAATAGAACAATCACAATTGTATCAGAAACTTGTGCGCATATTTTACAGTAGTATAGGTGTTCAATTGCAAACCCGCTATCAAAACGCCACCACATAATTATAATACAATCGTTAGAATGTAGGCGTAGGCCTATAGAGATGGATTGTGATGATTGACTAGAAAGAAATTAAAAAATGGTTGACATTCCATCGTCCTCTTCTTCATTTCAATTCATCATAAAAACTATAAGAGATCATCATTTTTTTGTCCCGCTAATCGAGGTAATTCGAAGTGGAAATTTTCGATAAAACAATATTATGTTGGTTAAAGTCAAAGACACGAGTCATGAACATGTCATAAAAAATGCTTACTATATATTATTATACTACAGTCTACCATCTCAAGTACTACACCAAGATCTTTTAGTGAATCAAGCCTACGTAGGAATGTTCATTGTTCATACTATAAAGGCTATTCAGGTGTAATAAAAGGAATTCACGCCAACACTATACAACATAACTCAAAGTTGTATATTTACTATTAGCTAATTCATTAACCAATTCACTTATAGTCATAATATATAACATATTTCAGAAAGTTAAAATCCTTTAATTGTATAGAATTAGCTCAATATGGTACTGTACTTAGAATTACAATATAGAACATTACTTAGATAAATTGCTCAGAGTTATGCCCATTTATAAATAATTATTGTTATTAATATACTAGGTGTTGATGATGGCGCAATCGTTAATAAAAAAATTGAAATGTGCTGTTCTCACATTGTGCAAACACTTTGTTTTAATTAACTTCAGTTGCGTACTCACGATTGATTCTTCGTATACAGTATTAATTATGAACATAGCTGTCTGCGGAGGTGGAGAAAATCAGGGTGAAACAATGGTACCAAAACTATAGTGTCCAAATATAATCTATGGCCTGTTATTTGCCCTAAAATTAGTTTAAACGTATAATAAACCTAGTACCTATTTCATATAGCTAGGATGACTGTATGTATATATAATTTAAAACGTATTATTTTAGGAAGGTATTTTATCAAAAATATCAATTAGGCCGCGTCAAGTAAAGTACTCAAAGATCCACAGTTCAAAGCGAAACAGATTATGTCCAGTGTCGAAGCCGAAGGGGACCTTTTCCGCGTGGAAAGCCATTAGGGAGAACCGATTATGTCACAAGTGGATTTAGAAGCAGCTATGTTGAGATAAGTCATTATTTAGTGAGGTGTAAAGTTAAACTAATAATTTTTTTTTTAATTAAATATTGTATAAGCATTTTATAAAATTATTTAGATAAAAATATATATAACTATTATTTTTATGACTTGATTACGCCGTAAGCTCAAGTTTAGGAAAACTATGGGAATAACCCCTAGATGCTATTTTGACCCACATATGCTCTGATTCCAAATCACTAGATCTATAATATTTATAATATATACTATAAGTAGTTTAACTATTATTTGTGTATTATTTAAAATTGTCAATTGTTTTCAAAATTTTTTTTTTATTATTCAAGATAAACTTATTAATTTTTTATATTTTTAGTTTGATAAAAGTATTTTAGCGACTGAGTTTAAAAAAATCAGGGTCATTCATTAAATCATTAAACCAAAAACTGCTTTCCTTTGAGAGAAAAATATGTGTATACCCTTCACATATGAAGGGTTCACAGTGCATCAACTCACATTGACTAAATGATAATATAATTCTATTTCAATTTTCTCATTTCCATCTTTATTCAGAGTGAGTTTTAAGAAAATATTAACCATCTGCGTCCAACCTGGCCATCCTCAATCGGCAACTATTCGTGCGAAAAAAACACATGATTCTGCCGAACAGACTAACTTTTTCGCCTGTCCTTTTAATAGAGGAATTTAAACGTTCATTTCCGGAATTTGCTGGTTTAAACTTAGCAGAACTTATTAGTTTTGAACTTATAAAGTTTATGTTATTTGTATTATTAGTTTTATTAAAATTATTTTAAATTTCTTAACCTAACACATCTAAACAGAATTCTTTGTCGCACGAAACAAAAGAGATATGTTTATCAATAATCTATTATTAATTATATTTTTATGTACATTATATATTAATAATAAATGCTTTCACATTAATTTATATACTCAGTATACTTTGTAATTAGTAACTTAGGTAGTATATACTCTGCCTAAACCAGACACCCATACATCTAGATAAATCGTCCGGTTTATGGAAAGTTTAGTTCTATTGACAAATGCAATATGTCCATGTGTTCTATTCAGGTTTTATTTTTACTTCAGGCTGATTCGTTATCGGACTGTCTCAAAATGGCTGCACGATTTGGGCCGCAAGTCCTTTTCAATTTTTCGTCGTTTGGGGTTATAGGGATCGCTCTGGTGAAGTTCTTAGTGAGCAGCCCCTCACCTCCGCAAACTTGATGATTGTGACATTGTTGTGCATATTTTATCTTTCTGATTTAAGTTACCCCTCCTGCTATGGACAACTTCTGGGATTCCTCCAGGAAGCCATGTTGGGGAACCTTTTCCCAAAAAAAATGTGCTCCCTTCCAAACTGGGTAAAAAGTTCGTTATATACTTATTTTTAATAGTATAATTTATACAGGCTTTTCACCTTTTATGCAATTTTTTTTTGTGTTGATATATATACCGTTTTAGTAGATATAAGTAGTTACTTTATTTTTCATTATTTTTATAATAGAGGAATAACGCGAAGAATAACGGAAAAATAACGGCGGAATAACGGATAATTTGCCGTTATTATCGTACAACTCTCCCGTTACAAAAAAAAAATTAACGGGAAATATTTTTTAGTAATTGATGAATATATAAAATTCAATAATATTGTAATAAATCATCATGAATACAATTAAGTATAGATCAATATAGTACAGTACAATATGAATACATTATGCAAAAGAAAAACCACAATAAAATTTAAAGTTTATTACAATTAATACAAAATATCCGAGCTTTCACCTTTCATCAAGAAGGCCTAATCATTAATCATAATCCTCCTTGCATTCCTTACAAGTGAACATTACTTGTCTTTATTTATCATCATGAATAGAATAGGGATTACAATGGCTAAGAGAAATGGAATTTATTTATTACATCATATTGGCTGTGTACCAATGCATGGGTTATATATATATATATATATGCTGCATATAAAGGCTAAATAGACATGACACACTTCGCCCCAATAGCGTTGCCATGGTTGTCATGCTAACATAGTGGCAGATATAATGTGCTACAATCAGCGTAACTGCTGGTTTTGTAACATTAATCGAAGTAGATACATATTATTTTAGGCAAACAATGGAAAACATAATTCACATTCATGAAACTGGTCCATGTTGTATAAATTAATTATAATAATACAATTAATTATTACTCATAAGTGGACTATTTAATAATCTAAAATATGTATTTTTAAATTACAAAAATGAAAGCCCTGGTGCCGAAGGTCTACGCAGGCTTCCTACAGAAAAAAAGAGATATTTTGTTGCTCTTTATATTTAGGATTTTTTGGTCTAAAGTAAAAGATGTAATTAGAATTTCATAATAATATATTACCAAATGTGGTTTTAACTGTATAAATCGTAATTATTGTTAATAAATTCAAATCTTCTTAAAATCAATGTAAAAAATCTTCCGAAGGACAAATAAACTTGCAAAAAGAAAATACATCTTATGAGATTACTTCCACAATAAAATCTGAAAATCATTGAAATAGATAACAAGTAATTTTATTTTATATTAAATTTATATAAATGAGTAGCATAGCAGTTGATAAATATGTGCGTAGCACAAAAAATTCTGAATATAAATACTTTAGAATGCATAAAATAACAATATAAAAAATATATAATTAAGTAATGTGTTCAACTTTTAGATTTTTGGTTTATTCTGTTTTTTTTGGCTATTTTTGTTTTTTCTGTATTTTTTGATCTTGTGGGAGGTCTGCTACGTTATCCTATGGAGTAAACAATGAATAATCAAATATCCGTGTTTTGCGCATGAATCGTCAATAATGTTCTCAATAAATCACACGATCAAATTAGTCAATCTAATTACTAAGATACAATTTCAATCAATTCAATTACAATCAGCCAATCAAAAGCCAGTATCATCGAAGCTGAATGAACCCCCCCTCCCCGCCATTGCAGCCCCAGTTGACACCCTTCTCCTCCTACCTTGTTGTCCTTCCTAGTGACGACCAACTCCCGCTCGCCTCTATCCGAGGTGGCCACGATGCTGAGGATACAGCGCAGACTCCACAGGCCCGTGCGCGTGTCCATCTGGAGCACACGCTGCACCCCCTCCTCCGGGTCGATGTCCTCCTGGTCCCCCTTGAAGCTGGCCAGATGATCCGCCTCGAAGTCGACGCGGTGGTGTCCTCCGGACGTGTCGAGAGCCGGCTGCGACTGGGACAGGCCGGAGCTGCGGCCGGAGCTTGACCTGTTGCCACTGGGGGGGCGGCAATGGTGGGTGTTTGTTTATATCGTTACCATTAGGAAACCGATTTTCTCGCACACCCATTATTAGGCTTACATTTTGAGCGATAATTTGTACGTATAGGCGAGTATTGGTGGCAAGAAATCATCTCCAGAAAATATAAATGTATTATTATAGTGGCCTGGTCAGGTATGGTCACAACTAAACTGTCAACATGTCTTGTTTCCCAATCACAGATCAACGAGTACGTTGCTTGGAACTATGTAAAAAATGAAATATATGAATATAGAAACAAGAACAATTTAGATTAGATTAGATTAGATTTATTTCCACTGCTTGTAATAGAATACAGTGCAGTGTAGGAAAATATGAGTACAAA
>JAUZND010012142.1:0-28556 GCA_034780555.1 Coelogynopora nodosa | reverse complement strand
CTATACTATACTATACTATACTATAATATACTATATTATACTATACTATACTATACTATACTATACTATACTATACTATACTATACCATATTAAAGCATTACATATTTTCAACGTATTTCTTATATCTGATTATATACATATATACTGTATCATACTATTAGTTCAGCCATTTAGCCCCAAATTGGGGTCAGCTTGGAAAAAACCGCAACACTACATATCAGTGTAGATTTGATTACAGTAATATATGCAAGATAACATATCAAAAGTCTAAAACTCTCAAAATATTGGGTGTCTGTCAAAATCATAGAGACATTCCGAGCATATGAAAAATACAGACATGATTGTTTCTATCATCTTATATTTAAGTTTTTTCTATCTGACCCCAGCTTGGGGTTAAATGGTTTGGACTATAATACCAGAAATGAAACCATGCTGAATATATTACAGCATATTAATAGATAAATATGAAAACATATCAAATACATATTCAAACACTTAAATAGCAAAAATGTAGACGATATATTATAATATTGTATATAATTATGTCCATATATATAACACGCATATAAAGTTTAATATAAACTGCTCATTGTAACATTTTTGAACAAGAGTATACTCCATAATCGTCGGTTTATAAGTCCTTATCGTTGCTGACACTGTCCATGACTGAGTTGGAGCAGGCGGATCCGCGACACTGACCACAAGAAGGAGAACAATCTACAAGTTGTTCGTATACGCATGTACACCTTGCGGAACTGCAATCGGTCGAACAGTTGCACCGAATGACGTTCAACAGATCCTGAGGTGCTGAAAACAAGGTTGCCATCGCCAATCCTCTGGTTATAGACTGCTGTTTCCTTTCCACTGCTGTACCTAAAGATACACTCTTCAACTGTGATATTTCGCCACAACAGATGTGGACATTAAGGTTTGTAGGAGAATATTTGAAGTCCTGACTGCGACATTCTGCCAAAACTGCAGAATTTAAACTTTCGTCAGGTTTACCCCTGTACAGACTCACAAGTGCTTTCTCTCCTGCAATCTCTACCACATCTGGTGATGCATCTTTAGCCAAGAACTGTTGGGATTGAGTTTATAAATGTATGCTCGTAGTGAATTTCTTTAGTGATTCTCTTTTGCCAAGGCCATACATGCCTTCGTTTTCTTCTGTACCCAGCTGACGTTTCACGGAGTTCATGTTTCAGATTCGGTTTGGTTTTGTAGTGGATTTTGCTTAACTGTAAATGAACAAGTCATGTGCTTCTAGGCTTGCGTAGAAGCAGAATAAGACGATCAGATATGTGTCTTATCCTATAAAGACTGTGTTCTACGTGTTTGTTGAAGTTACTGCGGTCTGGACAATTAGCAGGTCAGCATCTTCCTGTGAATGATGGGTCTGGCTTCCAGAAAACTGAAAGTATTTACTCAACATGTTAATGAATTTCTGTTTGTTTTTGATGTTTCTAAGGAAGGTGTCTTTCTTGGTCAATTTCATGTCATCAGTAGAGATCCATTGTTTTCCACCAAAGATGACGATGCCCTGTCCGTATTTCCTTTTAACATAGTCACAGTACAACATGCAGACGTCTCGATATATCGGCGAACCACATGGCTATGATATACGGTGAAGCAGACTTTCGTCATCCAAGATATACTGGACTTCGCCGATTGACTGTTTAGTATTTGGTTCCAGTTTAGACCAAAGAGCATCCCCGAGTACGAACTTCTGGTTTCTCGTAGCATCAGCATTTCATCAAACAGAAAAGGTGGGTGAGGACATAACATCTCTTTGGTTTCTTCATCAAATTTTGGCGCAACAATAATACGTTGAAATAGAAGTTCTGGTTTTATCTGTATCTGTTCATCGCCAACTCGTATAGATAATCTTGCTATTAGAAGTTTGGTGGCCTGATTTTTGCGCTTTAACGTTAGTAGACGACTGACTGAATTGTCAAGGAGTGCATTATTTTGTATCCAATGACCTTGACATTGTCGACATAAACCTTACTACCAACGTTAACTCCAGTTATTATATTCCTGAAGACTGCCTCACTCTTGAAAGGATTTCTGTCAGCTAGAGCAAGCTGAAGTAAATGTGTGTCAAGCATATCGCGATGCTGTTTGGTTTTGCCTATCCCCTTGTTCTGTTCATCTGTGGTATACTTCATTTCACTCCAATGAACTCCTGCATCGCCCTGAACAAGCTGGCATGGATAAAAGCCATGTCAATCACAGATGCTCTATCATTCCTTTTCGTCTTTTCAACCCTCCGCTGGTCTTCATTCTCCTCATTTATTTAGTACTTGCTCAATCATGACGTCTGTTGACGATCCAGCCCAAATCCGACTAATACTTCTGGCGACACGGAACCTCTGAACAGATATTTAGTGCACATCTGAATGGTCCTGTTCTAAGCTGATGTTTTGTAGGTAAATCCTGGCAGAATTAGCATAGAATGAATGACCTGACACTGCCAGATATACAGTAGTAACATCTCTGATACAGCTTCAAGGTGGAGGACCAGTTTCCCATACGGTCGGCTTTGATGAATTTTTTAAGGATTTTCAACATATCCATGTACTGTAACAACAGTTTTGCTTGCTGTTTTGTCCTTGGGAAATAGTTCTGCTTGTTATTCAAGAACTGTTCTGATCTTGTCGAGAATTAGATCATTTGATACAGCGTCGGCAGATCGTGTGCCTTGCATCAACTCATTGTAAAATATGAGTGCCTGGTTCACATCTGCGTTCACATCCAGAACAGCCCTTGAAACAGCCTTCCTAGTAAGAATGTTATAAAGGTATCTTAATGGTAATTAAAACTAAAGCGATTGGTAATGTTGCTTTTTTTTACCCGTGAAATTCTAAATGGCTTGGACTATATATTGTATATTATATTTACAACATGTAAAAAGTTTTTTTAACTTTTAACATCAAAACTCAAAAAATGGTCCATGAATCTCCGAGGGAAGTTATCAAAAATGTTAGACATATTTCATATTTCTGTTGAGGGCTAAATATTTCCAGAATAAAATGTCCCTCCAGACTACAAATTTTCTCAGTAAAAAAATGTACCCTTAACAAAATGTTTCCCCCAGATTAAATGTTCCCTCAGATTAAATGTTCTCCGGTAAAAAAAAATTACAGTATTGCATATCAAATTAAAATAATATTAAATAATTAACATAAGTCAGTTTGATATTATAGTTTCTAAGGGCTAATATTAAAATAACTCAAGCAATTTGCACTAGTTCTTGTTTCAGGATTATATTTTTCGTTTACTATCTTATAAAAAATACCTTATAAATTATAAATCATTTAAATAAATTATCGTTTATGGAAATGCTTACTTCTATATGTGGGAAATTGAATAAGCATTTCCATCGTTATTATTACTCACTGAACTTATATTTATAAACTTCGATTTAATTATATATTTAATAAACATGCAAAAATGAACAAATGAAGTTTTAAAACTTTATATTTAAAGACGTTAACATATAATTTTAAATTGTATTGTAATTTTTTATGAATTTGATTTTTATGGACACCATATATTATACTCTTTATATATATCTGAAAACAGATTTGGAGTATGATAAAAAGAATTAAAAAACAGTAACACTGTTTGAATGGAGTAGGTACGCTCTGAGTCAATACTACCGAAATTTGATGATTTTTACAATTTGTTTAATTAATAAAAAAAATTCGTTTTGGTTTATTACACAAATTAAAATATTGTAATGCTGTCCCATATTTGAAATATTGCTCTCGAATTATGGCTTACATTTCTTAAAAGTCTATTTTGTCTATTCTACCCTTCACTTTCACTTTCTTTCCCAAACTTCCGCTCTACATCTGTATTTGTCCAATCAGCGTGGCGTATGTAAATCCCTTGCACCCCTTGGGATGAGAGATAGTTGCTGACTTGGAGGATTTTCTCGCAACTTGATTGTACCAAATTTCTCCTCATATAAACAATTGGGCAATAATTAATTAACGGCAAACTTACTAAACCTATAAAAAATATCCTTACAAATATTTAATCGTAACGATACAATTCTGCAATAGCTATAGTCATCTGCTGCTTTATATCAAATAATATAAGTGCGTGCCGTGCGTCTTTTCAGTAATTAGTCCCCTATAGTTCTGTTTGTTTATACGACCATTTGACGCAACTCAATTCAGCACAACGATAGAAATTAAGGTTGGTATTATGATAATCATATAATTTAAAAAAACAATTGTTGCATGTTTTTTTTTGTATGATCTTTTGTGGGATTTTAGTTATGTAATAGCAGTATTTATATATATATATATATATATATGGCTATAAAAGCAGTAATAGCCTAAATATTGTAGGGATATATTTATACAACACATATTACTGCATATATTTATAATTTTATATTATATAAATTTTAAATTATATGTAACTATGGAAATATATTATTTGATTACATATATTTTATTATACTTTACATATTCTAAAAAATTAACTTCATAATAATAATAATAGAGTTTAATTCTAATTAAATGTACATTACACGTTATTTTTTAAAGTTCAAAGAAAGTATAAGGATATTTATTTCAATGGCATTTTCTAAACCAGGTTACTAAATGTGGTTATTTTACTGAACTTTGTTAACTTGCAGAGGATTTGTATTTATATATTTCTTTAATTAAATTGACTATAAACATTAAGATTAAAATTCTTGTTCAGCAAAAGTATATAGTATATTTGGAATGGTTAAACAAAATTATATAAAAGTTCTATAATTTTATATTTTTATTATTTATGAAATACACGTTCAAGAATATACTACGTATTATATAAAAAGAAATACTAATGGACTGTGTGAATTATACTGAGAGGATCACTTTTTAAATATATATTTTATATTTTATAATATAAATACCTAGATATATATTTTATATACATATTATAATTTTTAAATGTCTAAATATTAAAGTAATCTAATAAAAATTACAATTATTTAATTATTAATGTATGTAATAAAATTAATTAGGTAAACAATATATGCAATTTTTTTATTTGTAGTATATAATATATATATATATTATAATTATATATTATCAACCTATTTTAATATATTGTAGTCATAAATAAATAACGCAAAAGTATCCCACAAAACTTTATCATATAACTATATCTATATATATATATATATATATATATATATCTACAGAAAGTTCATATCATCACTATATTATACTTATATAATGAAGACTTTTTACATCGGGTGTATATATATAAATAGGTATAGGTACTAGTATTGAATATTCCCTATCTTTGTAAATATATATACTCATTTAGAACGTTAAATGTTAATCATTATTAACCATTCATTAATTTTAAAATTAGTGTAGAGTCAGCATCAATAACATAATCACGTAAAATTGTTGTATTTTCAAAATATTCCAAATTTATTGCAAGAAAAATAGTTCGTTTTGTACCTTCAACTTCTAAAAAAATTTTCAAATAAGAACTACAAATGTAGGCTACTATACAAAATTCAGAATATATTGGGGAACAAAAACTTAACTATGAATTAGAACGAAAATCCTATAACATAATACGTATCTATCAAATTCACATAAACGCACAAATATATACCAAAATAACTAAATTAAACAGGTATAACAAGAAACTTACGTTTTCTAATATTTATAAAAGTAAATTTGTCATGCTTGTTTAGCAAATGGAATATTGTAGCTCTTTTCAATTATATATAAAGAATTAATTGAAATTTGATATAGATTACTATTTTAAACAAATTTAACGTATATTTTAAAGTTTTTCGACATAATATAATAAAAAGTAGGAAATATTACACATTACGTTTACATCTATAATGATGTTATTATTTGATATGACACATTAACCCTTTCAACACGGCTGTATGCAATGTAGAAATTACCTGAGTAAAACGGGCTATTTTGGATCTGAATGCTTAAACGGTTGTTACAATAATAATAACAGTGTTTAATATTTATGTGTTTTTGGTAGGTACATCTCAGAAGGTACAATATTATATATTCTTTTTAAAAACAATTGTAGCAGATAAATATCTGCCAATGTTAATAAGGGCTAATAACTAAAGAGTTATACTTTATTTTAGCTTTTTGATAAAAATAAAGTGTAGAAAATATACAATAAATATGTACAGTATATTGATAGTTAATATATATATACAATTATTTAAATTTGTTAGTTTTGTAATGTGTTATTTTATGTGTTGCAGATTATGTTTATATATACACTAATTACTCATTTTTTTTTACTAAAAAGAAAATGTATTAATAATTTATTATATACCCTTCCTATTTGGGGGTTTATTTAAATTTTAACTTCATCTATTTCACTTATGTGACGTAATATTCACAATGTCAAATATTGTAATTAATCCAAAAACATTGCCTGTCAGTTATTGTTTAAGTTGATGCGGTCGAAATGTTTCTTATTTCTTGAGATTATGTGTATATGGATGTGCATCTCACTAAGTGTTATAATCTACACCCATCTGTACTAGTCCCGTGTATTGCGCAACACGTTTATCCCAAAAGTTACGGACGAGACCGGATGCGTTTATAATATTGTATATGGGAAATAAAAAATGAAATTGGAGAGGAGGAGAAAACAAGAAAAGATGTTATCACAGAAAATCTTTGTCAATAAAGTATTTAAAGACGTGTATCAGATTCTCTTCCTTATACTGCATTTAATGTATATTCGAAGTTTATTTAACCAATTCACGGTGTTATTATTTAACCTCTTCAAACTATTATAGGGCTGCTTTCCAGTATTGTTATTTTGTTATCTAATCCATAAATTAAGAGTTTAATTTGGTTTATAATATCATATTTAAATATAGGTTTTGTATAATATTTGTGCTCAATATTCGAAAAAACAAGAAATTTAAATAACTTATATATAGAATAATATGTGCATTAATTTCAAAACGCAATTTAGACTATTTCTAAATTGAAAATTAACTATTTATAAATAAATAAATAATTTATTATGATTCAAAACCTTGGATTTATTGAATTCTTCTGTAATCTATAATAAACGTTGCCTCTAAATGTGTAGGTATATCAATATTATAGTTATGCAACTGGACATTTTCTTCCCGGAGTTTTATCATCATTCAAATGAATAGGCGAACATGTATTCTGTGATTATTTGTTCCCTCAAATGCGGTGTGTGTCAATATTCGGTTTTTGAATTTTCATTTGCAATTATATAGTTTTAGCATAATTTATTCAGTTAATGTAGATGTTTGGAAATTAATTTTTATCATCGTATATATAGTGATAGTTTATCATGTATAGAAAGGTTTGGTAAGCATAGATGAATATTACATACATGAGTTATATTAATAATCGTATAAAAATGTATTATATTGTATTATAAGAATCCTCTTCAAATAAATGTAGGCGAAAAATTAAATCAGAAAAGGAAGTTATGAGATAATTTAATAGTTTCGTAACAAACTATGTGCTATTAAAATAGCCGCTAAAAAACGGTATCAATTTGAAAAGTGTTTTTTTACCTTATTTTTAAAATTCTAAACGAAATACCAAAATAAAATAAAATTTCTGCACGGTGGACATTGTGTCTAAAATCCCATATATGTATATATATATAGGCTTTCGTCTACTTTAAATATGTTTATATATTTCACTATTTTCAATATTCGATATTTCACTATATTTCAATATATATATATTTATGTTTACACAGGACAATATTTTTTTATTTCTCTTTTTAAATTAAAGAAATATTAATATACAATTCAACTACAATGTTTCAAAATTATTTAATTAAAAAATACAAATAAGTATTCACATTATTTTTGTTATAGGCCTATAGATAATTAGGCGAATACGAATCTGCGGATATATTGTTTACAAGTTAATTAAATTGTTATGGATGAAGACAATTACTGCCAAATGTCCGAGCACCTATCGGTAGCCGATTCTACTGATTTGGATGATTTGGATCTGGACAAGGATGGCCCCAATCGATGCCCTAATCCAGGTTGCGATGGCACAGGTCATGTTACTGGTATATATGCTCATCATCGGAGTCTTTCAGGCTGTCCTAATAAGACTAAAAGAACGGCATCTTGTGAGTAATCCGAATCACTTTATTATATTATAGTAAGTTGTTTAAATAGGTATGCTACATTTATAAATAAATAATTAAAAATGTAAATATATGTATATATTTCTAAATTAAATTGAATAAAAATCGATATACACGCATTTAAAATAATACAAAGTCTTGCTGTTAAACCATATATATATAGGCTTAGAGAAGTCGAAGTGATTACCAATTATAATTTAACAAATCAAAAATTTGTAAATAAATGAAGTAATGGCCGGGAAAGCTATTACAAAATAGAAAAAATGCAATAATACAAATAAATATATACTTCGTAGGACAATAATGCAAATAAATATATGCTGAATAGGAAAATAATGCGATATAATATGAATAAATAACGCAAAAGTAAATATGCATCTATAAACCACTAATACACCACTATAAACCACTATAAACCACTATAAACCACTATAAACCACTATAAACCACTAACAGGCCTAATACTAAATCTTACTATATTTAAGATGTGCACTAATTTTAACACAAATCTAGCATTAGATAGATAAAAATGAAAGCGATTCAACATCGAGCGGCCATTCCGTCGATACAAGTATATCATTATTATAATATCATAGTAATATTATTTCGTTTATCTAAACGATGCTGGCAGTATTTACCGATTCGACGCAATAACGTTTTGTGTAAAACTGTGCACCAATTGGTTGAATGTGGTATACGCAATTCCGTTTAGATGTATCATGATGAATCACTTGGTATGTGTAAAACAAATGTAGTTGGAATTAATTTGAATAATTATAATGTGTCTGTAACAATTGTTATTTTCAACATTGTTTGCTGACCAGAATTATTATTTTTGTACCTATATTGAGTTTAGCTATATATAACGTGCTGTTACTTTGGTTTTTATTCGATTTTAAACTTTTTTTTATTTTTGGATGTTATATCATTTTTAAAAATTATTTAGACTTTCATTTAAAATTACTGCCAATTCAAAATATATATATATGATATTGCATAAATTTATCTGATTAATATATCTATATAACTGCTATAATACACAGAATTGCTTAAATGTCTCTTTTTGTTAGCATTGAAAAAAATGTTGGGCATTTGCTTATTATATATCATTTTGAAGCATACTTTAAATTACTTAATATTGCATTTATATACATTTCGTTCAAATTAGTATTTTTGTGATTAACTCAAGCGTATAATGTTTACTTTTCCAGTGCTTGGGATACACAATCAAGTTCTAAAGTGTCCAACAACCGGTTGTAATGGTAAGGGTCACGTCAACAATGCAAGAACTACACATCGGAGGTAATTTGAAAAATGTAGTACGATAGATCATTATCAACATTTAAAAAAATATTGACACAATATGCAACTAAAATTAATATAAAAAATAATGATTACTTTTCTATTTAATTTAAGAAAACCAAAGAAAGATATTTCGTGTTTTTCATTTCGTATAGCAAACTGAAAACTAAAATATGGTTTCTGTCTTTCTGAAAAAATAATTTCAAAACTCAAAATACATCTATAACATATTCCAAAGCTATTTAATTTATATACAAAGTATCATGAAAAATAATTTTTGGAAGCTAAGCTCATACCGATATCAAATAATTCATCTGTAGATATAGTTAACGATATTTTATATTCGTTTTCTTATACATATTTAAATGGTGCGTATTAGAATTCTTTCTTTCAAAAATGTATTTTTGTAGATAGCAATATCAATAAATCTAATGTTGTGAAATGCTTCATATATAATACTTTACTTTTTTTGTATAGGTATATGTTTAAAACTTTAAAATAATATTTCCACTTGATAACTCTTCGTTTAATATATTTCAATAAGTCAAAGAGCTCTGACTTTTTAACTTAATAAACCCCCGATTTTATCTGATAATTTATGAAAATCATCATATATATAAATTGAGCTCTATTTTTTTAATAACATAAAGCTTGTGGGGAAAATGTAACGTTTTTAAAATCTGGTTAATTCTGCAAGTCAAGAGTGTTTACGAGTTTACAGAAAACTCTTATTGAAATAATTATACACCTATAGGACAATGTAAGTAAATATCGCACGTGTTAAATATTTTCACATTATATGACAGACATAACAATTTGGACTCTGCACTGATCAAGACAGCTAAAACAAAAAACATAAAATCGGTTTAACGCCCAAAGGCGGTTCAATTTTCCAACAGCGCTAATTGGACCCGGGGTCACAAATAAGGCTTATAAGGTCATGTGTCAGAGTATGTATAGGTTCAATACTGTTTATGACTGGCATCATATATGTTTCGTGACTGTAACTGAACCCTATATGTAGCCTACAACTGTTATCTATTGAACGAAGTTACGATATATTGAAAGTCTTTAACAAAGATTTGGGAAATGAATACTTTTGCAATATAAATACTTATATCGTACGCTTAATTATATTAAGTTTTCTTTATTTAAATAATATGCATAATAATCCGTTAAAAGCGCCTATCAGCTAGGCAATTACAAATTGAAAAAAATTAAGATTTTATTTTTCAAATATTGATATACAACAAGTACTTTGATTAATAATTAAATTATGAATTATGAGTAAAGAGAATTTGAGAGCATTATAATAATAATGAAGTTAAATAAAGTTTATTTATAATTTACTATATTTTGATATCGTCTCTTTGCCATTGAACAAAAATGTAATAAATGTATTTATTTTATATTTTATTTTAATGATAAACAATAACTTTTAATAGGCAGACAATCCTTCACTGTTTGACATAAGTGTTTTGATTTTTTACAAATTGCACCTCAACACAATTTTTGTTTTTATAAATTTATTGTTATTGATATCTGCTGATCTCTGTTCTCTCTTTTGTTTTAGCATATCTGGATGTCCAAATGCAGCCCCAAGTAAGAGGCAAAACAGTGGTCCTCGGTTTTCTTCAGCACAAGGTATGTTGGTTATAATATAATTGTTGTTTATATCATTTATATGTTCTGAAATATATATTTTATTTATTAAAGTTATTTTTATCAAGGGTTTGGTGATATAAAAAGTAAAATAAATGAGCAGATCCATAATAGCACCAATTTAATTTAGATTTTCTCAAAGAACT
Source organism: Coelogynopora nodosa (assembly GCA_034780555.1). Lineage (NCBI taxonomy): Eukaryota > Metazoa > Platyhelminthes > Proseriata > Coelogynoporidae > Coelogynopora > Coelogynopora nodosa. The sequence goes on along the minus strand of JAUZND010012142.1, from coordinate 17,273 downwards.
GCTTTTATGAAATATGCTTAATTCAATAATATATATATGGCATTAAGAATCAGGAAATAAAATAATATATTCACAATAATTTTGCAATATTGACTAATTTCTATCATAATTATCATTTTAATGATTATAATTGAAAAATGATTTATGAAAACTTTCATTTCACGCAGACATCGACTATCCCTGTGTGACCAATCCTGGCCTCCACCATCCACTTGCCAACGCTTCCACTGTGATCTCTCAAAATTGTGACAACAGAGCATTGCCGCCAGGAATATTCTCAACTCCCTTCGGTGCCGGTTACCCTCGGTCCCAAGTAGGTGGGTTTCTAAATCCAGCCGCATTCCTCCGTCCTCCTTCTGGCGACCAAACTCTAACAGGCCACACCTTTGAGGTGCTGCGCCTCTTGGGCCCGCCTTACTCCGCCGGCGAACTGCACCAACCTCAACTGCCTCTCTATCCAACGCCACCACCACCACCGCCTCCCCCGAGCGCTTATTCTCTGCCGCAGATGGCGCTGCGAGCTTTTATGCAGTCAGCCACTGGTCTGCCAACCCCACGCATGTGGCTTCCACAAAAGCCGCCGCTGCCGCCGCCGCAGGTCGACTTGAAAATCCTCGATAAATATCAAGAACAGCAACACTTACTGAAAATGAATGATAATTACAATTTAAAAGAAACAAGTCAATTTCTTCCGACTTATTTGCCATCATTTCTTCATAAAATGAATCCAAGCTCCGTTGATAACTGCAAGCCGTCATCTTTAGACAATCCTTTCCTCTTTGTCGACACTGCTCTAGAAAAGAGTAGTGACTTGAGCTCAAAATCCAATGCCGTGAAAAGCCCCACTAGTTCAGCGTCTCTTGGAGCAATGGAGGTTCGAGATGGGAATAAGGAAAAATCGCTATCTCAAGTTGATGATGATTCTGACCAAACGCCGTTAGATTTAAGTTTAAAGAAGTCAGGTGTTTCTGAAACATGTTCACCAGAAAATTTGTTTTGTGATCAAACATTTTCAATTGATAATCACAAGGCAGACAGCTTCCGACAGTTCCTGAATGAGAAGTCGTAAGTGCACCAAATATTCAAAATATTAAATTATCGTAACCATCGTTATTATGGTACTAAATTAATAATGGATTCTGTTAGAATACATTTTATGAATTAAATGTAAGTTTTAAACAATTGATATTTAACTTAGTTTTGTGATAACGCTATAATATATAGTTAATATCAGTGAATGAAATTAATCATCATCAACATAAGTCAGTTAATTTGCATTAATGAAATGCAAGTTAAAATCAGTAACATAATGTCAAGACTCATGGACGTATGTTCACGATATATGTATACTATAAGAGATCTAAGCAGTGTAAAGAAACAACAAAAACATGGTTATTTAATGAAATTACTCTTTTTATTTATAATTTACGAATAAATGAACTATATTATTTAGTTTCTATAGAAATTAAATAACACAATAATGTTTAAATTTTAAATGTAATAATTACAAAGTTTATTTATAATAAATGAACACATTCAGATATAAAAAATATTATAAATAAATTACAAAAAAATATCTTAAGCGTGCAGGTTACTCATGGGAAAATATTTTTATGTATCAAAAAAGTAAATAATTATCAAATATTTACATTTATAATTAATTTCTACTATAAATTTATATTAATATTTTTCAAGCGATTATTTAAACATCTTTAGCGGGTAAAGCAATTACGAAAAGGTATAAAATTAAAGTAAAATTAAAGTAGAGAAAAAAATGAAATTTATTCTATACATATATATTTACATAATATACTATATTTACTATAATTTAAGCTTAATTTAAATATTTAAAAATTTTCAAAAAATTATTTCATACATAATATACAAACATATAAAATAAACTTTGATAAAATATGCATTCCATATATAACTTCTTCTGAGTCACATATAATACTGGTCTGTCGATCCGTTATGTAAAAGTCTACAAAGCCGAATCTATCAAACAAAGTATAGTCTTTAAAGTTTATACATCGTATAAAAAAGTAAACATTTAAAATTAAAAAAATGATGTGCTGGATTGTTGATTTTGTGTTTTTATTCCATGTTCTTTATAACTTTTTATGAGCTTAATAGTTAGTTTAGAGTTTTAAAAATGTTAATCTTCAAAAACAAATTCAGATTAACTTTTAACGACCATGAATATGTTAACATCATATATCATATATTTAACAAAATATTTATTGAAAGTACCTATATAACAACGAATGTCAAATCCTTTCTCACACTCCTAACAACGCATCTCCATGGCAGGCAGCAACAGTTCCACAACACCGCCAAGTTGTCGTCGACTAACAAGAAGGAGCTGCTCCAGTGCCCCGTCCCAGGATGCGATGGCAGCGGCCACATCTCAAACAATTACGTGAGCCACCGCTCTATGTCCGGCTGTCCGCGCGCCGACCGATCGATGGTACTGGCCATGCACGTCGAGCAGCGCTGCCCCACCGGGGGTTGCGACGGCTCCGGGCACGTCACTGGCAACTACACCAGTCACCGCAGCCTCTCGGGCTGTCCGCGGGCTAATCGGAGCGCCCGGAAGCGCTTCCTCTACGAGATCGGCCTAGTTGATGGAAGCGGTGGTGGTGGTGGGGATGATTCTTCCCTCGATGGAAAGAGACAGTGTCAGCTTGCTGAGGGGGATGACGGTCCCTCCCCGTCGGCGGACTTCTGTCAAAGATCAGACGAAGGTGGAGCAAAGGCGGCGAAATTGGAGAGGAAAAGTAACGTCTGCGCTGGAGATTCTATTGTTACTGAAGTTGAAAGGTTGTCATCACCATTTCCCGCGGGTTTTGACAGGTATATCTCAGAACAATTTGCGAAATCATTTTAGAAATAAATTAATCAGTTTTTAAAATACTTAAACATATATAATTTATATATTTTATGGTATTATAGAATTAATTTTATGTGTGATCATCAAAATTAACACGTTATTGGCGTTTTCACTCAAATAATGTTAAACAATATTGACATATGCATAGATTTCATAGTCCAGTTATGTTGTCTGCAGTAAAATAGAATATATAAAATTAATTAAGTTTACATTAATACATTTTATGTACTATTTTGCAAACGACACATTTACTTTTTTTTAATAAACATGAAATTAAAAGATTTTTTTAAAGAATATACCTAGCTATAGAGAATTTGTCTGTATTTTATAAAATGTAATGAAATTTATAATAATACGATATATTATACACTCGCTTTATAGTAAAGAGACGTACAAGTAAAAACTAGGAATTACGGAAAATGTTACTTTTATCATTTGTATTCATCAATATATTTCAAATTGTTGATTATATTATTAACAATTCACTGATATTGTTTTCCAGTGAATCTGAAGTTTATATTATAATGTCTTTTTCAAGGCGTTCGTCAGATCAACATATTTTGAAAAACAAATTTTATGTCAGATATTTATATCAAATAAAATCGTAATTATTAATTTCATCAAAAACAGTATCACATATATTAATTTCATCGAAAAAAGAATCACATAGATTAATTTCATGAAATACAGAATAACATATATTAATTTCATGGAATACAGTATTACATTAATTAATTGTATCTATTAGATAATCACATTAAATAATTGCAAGGAATAAATAATCACAGTATAATGACTAAAAATAGATAAATATAATTAAAACTATCTACTTCATTAAGTATATTTTAAAGTTTTTAAATGATTTAAGATTCTTTGGAAATTTGTATACTTATTGTTAAACACGTACATTTTTCAGCTTTTTAAAAAGCGTTTTACAAGATAATGCGCCAACATAAATTTTCATCAACTTTTATTTTACAGATTAATAAAAAACGTATCCAATGATCCGACAACGACAACATACAGTAAGATATTTTTATTCATGTTTTTCATGGTGTTTTTTCAATAATATAAAAATATTGAATATTGAAAATATTGATCACTTATTGAATTCATTAACAAGCATGGATATATTAATTCATTATTAATAGGTATATAGTTTAATATGTAGTTATATTGATTAAACAGTATTAGAAAGGTCGAGCAAAAAAATCTTTGCAGAACGGACAAAATGGTAGAAAATTTTCGAAATGAAAGGCTACTATAATCAATTTAAAATGATGAAACATTGACGAACAGTTAAAAATAGAACTATGTGGTTTAACGTAAATGACGTAAATGACGTAACTAATTGTACACATTTACTTGATTTATAGTTTTTTTTATTTAATATGTTCTTATTAGAATATATGACGATGAAACATGACAAAAACAAACTTTGAAGAATTAAAATAACATTATTAAAACATCTATTCACATATAGAGTTTTTGTAGTTTTTAGTTAATGAATATTTCAATTATATTATAATATTCATAACATCATTGAAATTAAATCTTACTATGGAATTTTTAACTTTCAAAATAGTATTTGTATAAATTAATATTAATTACAGCCAATTAATAACAATCAACTGACTGCAAAATCGGTATATAAGAAACAAACTAATAAAAGTTAAATTAAATTAAATTGAAACAATTATAAAATATCAGTTTTGAGTAAGCGTATGAAGTTTAAAAAATTGTTTACGATTTGCCGACTGCAAAAAGCCGATCCCTGAACAATATAGCCTGAAATTATAACGTTTGAAATATATATTTCAATAACAATCGAATTATTTTTCTATATTGTATAGAAATAACATTTATTTTAAAATCAATGCTAAAATTATGCTAAAATCAACCAATTATATTATTTTATTTTGATTTAAATTATTTTTTAAATATAGGATAATAAATATATGTTAGAATAAGTTGTGTTTCTTTATAATTATGAATGTTTTAATCTAATGTGAACTACATTATTACTTATGTTAACATTTAGATACAAATGGAGCAAACTGTCATAATGAGGAATCTGCTTCCACAGGAGTCGAATATGATTTCAATAAATGTGAAGAAATTGCAGACAGCTATAATATCCCAACAAAACTCACATCAATTAAATCATCGGTAGAACATTCGAACAACTATCTGTTGGCGTAAGATTGTATTGTAGGTCTGCTAATATTCACATATACTTGTATTTTTCTTATTTTATTTATTTATTCCATTATATTATAATATATACTGTGATACTTGGTATTAGCAGTAGAGTTAACATGTATTGTGTGATAAAAATGATAAGCTCGACAACTGTAATATTTGCGCTAAGACGTAAACAATTTGCTCGATATATAATATCATCCACAAAATGTTATTTTGTATTTATTACATAAACTAAAGTAAATAGTATTTTATGTTTTTAATTTAAACTACCAACATATTTAATTTTGTAAATATATTGTACAGATATTTAACATTTAGTATGCTTATATATTACACGATTGTATTATTGTATATATTGTACGGTGGCGTTAATTTCAAAATATAATTATTCATACTTAATGATATTTAATTATTTATAATCCGTTTAACATGTATATTTCATGTTCAAGGTGTCAACAATTTATGTAAAAAGTATTGGTCATGTAATGATATGCAAAGTTTATTGATTATGGATTTTAAGATTTTACTAATTTATACATACGTCATGAGTTATGATAGGTATAAGTTTTAGTTAAAATTTTTGTAGTGATTTAATACAACTGATATTATATGCATGTGTCGCGAAGATCGTTTTCCAAACCGTGAATGATTTTGTGGTTCTAAATAAGTTTTATGCATTATATCTAAATTTTAATAATTTATTTAATAATATTATGATTCAACATTAATGTTAATAATTGTCATTTATTTATAGTATATGAAACACTCAGAGCGCACATATACAGAACTTTTTCAAAGTCGATACATTTCTGTTACTAATTATGGCTGTTTATAGTAATATGCATATCTATATCTCATGTATTTTGCTTGTCAAAATATTTATTCCATGTAAATAGTTCATTACAATTGAAAAATAAATAAGCAAAGCGTGCTAACAACAAATTTGATTTTTAAATTATGTTATATCTGATGCTAAAAATATTTACTTTAATTCATTAATGGTTTAATTATAAATACATGGAGGTTAGGTATTTAGTCCCTGAATGATTTCTATAACTATTAGACAATAAATAATTTAGAACTGCATTTGCCATTTACCGACAATATATAACCTGGAAATATTTCGCCCAAGTGCGTTTCAAAACATTATATTTAAATTGCTATATATTGTACCAATTTTTCCAATATCATATAATTAAATTTTGATTAACATTTCGATATAATATTTAATTTTAATGACTTATATAGATTAAAATTTACTTAAAACATATTTTTATAACTGAAAAGTTTGATTGGAGAAAAGGTTGAGCTATTGTGTGTCCAGTGAGAAAATGTCTTCAGACCATCAAAAATAAAACTACATTTTTATCTAACACTTTTACTAGAACATGTAAGTATGCAAGTATATAAGTATATCTGAATAATTTCACTTTCTATTTTTGTATATTTTATGTTTAAAAGTAATATATAGATACCATCTCCTTGTGTGATGTATTATATTTAATATAAATTTATTGTATTAAAGTTATTTATAAAAGCCCCTTTTACTTATAGTTGTGGTTATTTTATCAGGAAGGCTTGTTTATCTATATGAAGAGTAGAAAAGAATTTTAAAAAAGTGGTTTCATTTTAATTAATTTTTATTACATAGGAAATCATTAGTGAGAGGAGTGTTAACACAAACTTGTTTTGAATTGCCTACTGTTTTAACTCTCCCGTTTCAACTCCCCTATTGTGTATTGTGTATATACGTTTTAACAATTCTAGAAAAGTTTACTTAAAACTTATACATGTTTATGTTAGAAAAACTTTTTTTTAAACAAATTATTTATGAACTCTAATAGTGTTTAAACACATACTGTAAATATTCACCGTGCACAGTGTAAAACATAATCATTTGTGTAAATGAAGTTGTCATTATGAGACATCATACTAGATTTCTTGGCGGCTTAAATCCCCAGAGAGCAATTAGCTGAATGAAACAGTTGAACAATTGTTTACGACATGAACTCCACTGTCATGAAGAGCAAAAATGATAATCCACGCATAGATGCTCACATTTCTATTACTTGCTTCTACCAACTCTATGTACATTTATTAATTACATAAACATAACAACTATTGTATATACAATGGTAACAAATGATGTAAAATATTACGGGTTTTGAGCGGATTCATATTAACTATATAGTGTCAGCCCTTTTCTTGAAACAATGCGAATTCACTTTCGTCCGGGAATGCCCTGTTCAAGTATGTCTATCAACAATGGTCACAGAAGAATTTTTGATAGATGTAGGTACGTGTTATAGTTCAAAAAGACAGAACATAAAAATATAGCATATATAATATGTGTACACATAATAACTAATTAAACAATTGGAAAACAAGCCAGTGTAATTAACGCTTACAGTTATATTGTATATATGAATATACGGTCGTTTATATATAGTTTAGTATTTTCACTGTTGAGCATTTAAAATATACTCATTAACAATAATTATAACAGTAGTAATTAGAATTGAGTTTTATTATTATAAAGTATTTCAATTAAGTTGATTTGGTATATTTGTGATAAACATCTGGGAGTAGATGGATTAACATATATAAATATTAAGAGAGAAAGAAAAAAATTTAGTAAAATTCAACCTAACAATTGATATTACATAATTTATAAAATAAAACAAAATTGCATAATTTTAATTTCATATAAGTGCCATTTCTCATGGATTAAGTATACGGTTTAGGGAAAAAAGCGTTTTAAAATATTACAATTTATGTTTTAAAAATGTCCTTTATCTATTATAAAAATTAAATTTATTACAAACATTAAAATTACTAATCACAGTTTTTAATATTATATATAAACTCTCTAATTGTCTTCGTTATGATTCAAACGAGGAATACGATTATTATTTACGCCTCTTCATACAAAAAACAACTTATCGAAATATCAATATTTTATATTTTTAAAAATTTGTGACAGTCATTTGTTGAACAACAGCCACATTTATTTTAAAACTTTCTCAACTAGAAGTTGAAATGACACAAGTTGATGACAAGGTTACGCTTTTATATTTCTCAAGACGTCAGATACACGTGGCATTCTGTGATCCAACGATTAGAATATCTTCCTATTCCAAGATAACTTGTATTTATAGTATGTGATTTTAATTAAAATAGTTAAGTGGCTTTAAAGTTTTGTTTGTTTTAGAAATAAACGATTTTTAATATTAAAAATGAGACTGCTGTTGATGCTTGTATCCGGAATCTTGATCATTTCAGATTTCTAAAAATGTTAATTTGTGAAACTATTCATATAGATTTCCAATTAAATGTTACTGTTAGGTTAATTAGATTAATACTGTTATTTAGATTAATAATAATATTTTTAGAACATAATATATTGTATGTTTATGTCAAGATGTGCAAGACAAATAAATTAAATATAAGGAAATAAATTTTATGCTTCATTATAAAAAATTTTATTAAATTTTATAGCTTTTGAAAATGATAACTCCATTTTATAACACTTTTAATTTTAATAATAATGTTATGTTATGACAAGTAATAATAAAGCATCGAAACAATAATAAATAACGTTAAGTATTACTCTGATTAAGTTTTACTCTGAAAAGAAAAACCCACAATATAATTAATTGAATCCGACTTTTGTAGGATAAACTTGTTGGCATTGTGAAATATGAATAATCGCACTGTCTATATTTTATTCTAAGTAATCATAAGTTTACAATGTTATAATGTATAGGTCAGAAATTTAAAATAATTAAATATACTGTATATATACAATATTTAAAAGTTCACGAGAATTATACTCAATATAATCGAAAACTTATTGATTTTATGTATATATAGTATTCATTGGTTATATATATATGGTATAATACAACTTTATTTTTAAATCTTATCAGCACAATCCATTGAATTTCCTGTGATTTTATTTTAAAATGAAAAGGAGGAATTTACTAAAAGCAAACGTATACCACTTAATTTTTTTTAATAAATGTGACTCACTATATTTTGATTTCCTATATAGAAGTTTATATTTAATTCAAAACAATACAAACGCTCCATCAAATAATATATAAATACAATAATAAATTAACATAACATAACATGTAGAATGAAATACTAATTTATCAGATAACATAAAACTTAGTACTGAATAAATTAAATTGTTATAATAATTTTGTGCACCAATATAACGAAACATGATCATTATGAAACACATTTAATTTTATGTTTTAATCATTTCAAAATAATAAGTATAGTATACCATATAATACAATTTTTAAAAACTAATTTAAAGAACGTCACTATATACAAAATAAAATATAAATAAACATAATAATGTGAAAGTCCAAAAAACAACCCCCGAAATAAAGAGGTAAAACAAATTTGAATAAATTACAGAATGCAATATCTAACAAATCGTTCAAGTATTAAAAAACATAGTGTGTATAATAAATACAAAAAACATTGTTATGTACAGCCAATAATATATTGAATTATTATTATGATATCATTATACATTTTTATTTTCAATTCTCGTTATATGACAATTGTTCGGACTACTCGAAGCAGCTGTACTATTACCAACAGTAGCTTCCAGAGAACTCATGTGAGAACGTCCAGTGTTAAGCGCCATGTTTTCAATCCTTTGTAGCAACGGTATCTCATTTTGAACGTAAAATCCATTAACAATGTCATACGTTGGTGGACGACGAGGCGCAAACGATCCAAAACTACAATAATCACGAAGTTGCTGAAATATTTCGCCAAAATGACCTCCGCCGCCTACTATGGAGCTGGGATCGGGAAAGTGACTGATGCTCGGCGGCGGTGGCGGTGGCGAAGCAAACGGGAAACTCCCCTGACCAATTCCGAGTGTGAAGCGTTGATGTAAGGCTTCCATCAGCTGCGATCGAAGTCCGTAAGAGTTCGACAAAATGGGGTCGGCTAATTGGTTTGGTGCACTATGCGGATGTGCTGTGGCAGCTCTGAATGCGGCAAGTTCGTTCTGGAAATGGCCGGGCAGAAGAGACTCCCTAATCTGATCCAGTTTGCCACCTATTGAGTCATTCAACAAATTATGTCCGGTTTCCTTGCGGGAGAAATAATCACCGTGGTGATCCTCCTTTTGTACGAATGGTGAGACAAACTGGGGATGGCTGTTGTAGGAGGACAGCGTCTCGGCAAATTTGTTCTCTGAGTTATTAAAGGTTTCACGGCTTGCTTTGTGTAAATTTACGGGGGAAATATTGTTGTTATCTTCCGACTTGGTTGACACAGGTGACATCGAACGCTGGCAGTTATCTAAATATAAGGTTAAAATATTGATAATTACATTAACATTTTAAATATTATTTGAATCAAATTTATTACATGATTGATCTCATACAACGCATTCGGAAAAATTAAACGAATGAAATAGTATTTTTAAAGTTAAAAAAATATGAACATTAAACAATAACATTTAAAATAAAAGTCATAGGTTTCAATAAAATATAGAAACCACTGTCTACTATAATGCTAGGCACAATTTTTTTTTTTACTAAACATAAAAAACATTATCACAAGAAGCAGTTCTTTAACAAAAGTTTTGCAATAAAAATTGTTTTTATATAATTGTACCATCTAGATAGGCTACAACTAAGAACGACCCAATGTGTCAGTTCTCTGTGGTAATCACAAGGCAATCAAACGATTTTAATATACATTATATATATATACTTTAAAATAATCTTCACTGCTTGTATTTTCTTCTTTGTGTATAGTAGTTAATTGAGTTGATTGAAAGTGATTTAGTCTTGTTTTATTATAGAGAGAAGATAATTGTTACAAATTATTCTTCCATTTCTATATAGGACAGGCTATAAGAGATATATTGAAAACTTATAAACGTGTGATTAAATTTTGAAATATGATTCCACTGTTGGGTTGTAATAATTAAAAAATAATTTTAATATACAAATTATATTTATTTTTAGATAAAATTACACATTATGAAATACAAATTTTGGACTTCCAGGTTCCTGTCAACTTTATTATTAATGAAAAACAAAATATTATGAGACACATAACAATATCGTTCATACCATATAATTCGTATCACCTTAAATCATAAGTTTATATCTGTTCCATCACTTACTTGATATATTTTCAATTTCTGATAAAGACTTTTTCGTACAGTCAATTCTGAAAATATAAAACAAGAGATGTATTTAGTTCATAATTTAAAAACATAAAATATTATGACCTATATAATTGAAAAAAGTATTGTTACTAAATAAAGAAAAAAACAAATATTTTATAAAGCTTGCTTTTGATTATTTTAAAATTATGGCAATTCAAAGTGATAACAATAATATATCATTAGCTTAAATAAATGATTAATTATGTACGTAAAAAATAATATGACAAATTTAAACATAACATTTTAAAAATGACCACTTGTAATCTAGAAACCATAGACATGACGTAACTGATTTTCTAAAATAAAAGATGTCGAAAAACTTAAATTTAGGTAAGAATATAAATGCACAAATTAATAACTTGAGTTGTAATGGTCTTCGTGTAAAACTATAATTAGATATATAGGTGGTCACTTCTAAATTACAAGTAAACGGAAAATCGAATAAAAAAGCATTCTACGATGTATATATTAATAATCTATAAATAAATAGTCGGGGGCCTTTAATATCAATGAAAATGATGTATAGTTGAATTTGAATTGTATTTATATAAATTTCATATTGTTTAGGCGTTAAAAGCAATCAAATTTGGATGCTTATTTATTAAAAAAATTACCGAGCAATATTTTCTTCGTCTGTATATATAATTATATATGTTGCATTTTATAGTTAATTAATCTGATTCAATCTTGCTATGGTAAGTTCAGAAAAAATATTATATATTGTATATGTATATGGATAAAAACGAGTACAACGCTTTTTACACCTCATATCAATAAGTTATGATAAAAGTTGCCTTGCAAAAATAGTAAGTTTTCTCTTCTACGTTTTAAAACAAAGAGGCTTATATGAGCTACGAATGTATTCCTGTTAATATAAAGCTTTTAATTAACTAGGTAAGTCCATAAATTAGGATATTGTATAAAATAGAAACCTTAAAATTATTAGAAAAAATTGTTTCAAACGAGGATGTTGTATATTTCAAGCTAACTATATTTAATAAAAAGTTTTTGAACAAAGTGCTGAAATGTAAGATTATAAAATATTATAATAAACATGTATACCAGTTTATTCCATTATGATAAGTTTTCTTGTAATAAGATAATGATATTTTGTATTACATTTTTCAATTATAGTTTTATATATTTTTTAAAAAAATTGAAAAAAATTAATTTATAGATAAAATTAAGAATTTTACCAAACGACAAAGCCTGATTATTTTATCGATCTTATAAAAAAGATATATTATTAATAGTATAAATATGGATCAACTTACAATCCTGCAACAGAATGTGGCCAATTCGAATCTGATATCATAGATTTTTTCACGAGAGAAGAATGATCGCTCAATTCGGATTGTTCACTGAAAAGTATTTATTTATTATTTATTGAAAGTATCTTGAAATTATATTTATAAAAAAAAAGTTAAGCTCTCTTTGTTTAATCAGTGCAATATAATATAGGTAACACATATATTTGTATAGTATATATTTGATGAACTAAGATTTGCTGTTGCCAAAGTTATAATAGGATTATTTCAATTGGCGAGAGATAGGTATATTTGAGAGAAAGCCAAAAGTGGATGAAAGATAAGGCTGTCAGGACCGTCAGGAGGCGTTATGAGCCAAACTTATTAATAATATGACTCACGTGGATCTAAAGAAGCATATATTTTTCAATTTTTAAAGTCTAAAATATAAGATAATGTACCGTATCATGGAAACGTGCGAAACACTAGATTTAATAGTGCATTCAATATAATAAAATGTGTGTATAAAACCGTTTATAATGCTTAAATTCTATAAATTTTATATTTTGAGTTGTTCATGAAAAAAAAACTTAAATGACTGTTTTACATGTGTCTTCTATCTAATTGAAAACAATAGAAAGCACAACAAATTACAGAGTAGGTGTACGGCTCATTCGTGGACACGACATCACGTGAATTTCGCGGAGATGACAATGCAAGGTCTAAAAGTCTACCAATTTATCATTTAAGTTGGAAGAGAGAATATCAAAGGTGCTGCTGTTTAGACCAAGACGGGTATATTTGCAGAAAAATGCTAGACAAAGCTGTGAAAGAATGAAGGGGTGTTTTTACAATCGTCACAGAAAAGACAAGTCCCAAGACTTAAAGAATCGGCCGCTTCTAAAATACAATTCTGTTTGGAAGAACAGTTTACAAAGAGAACTTATTTAGTTCAACTGGAAGCCTGTCAGCTTCCCTAACAATTATCCGCTTTTTAACTCCGCCCAGAGAGATTAAAAATCTAGAGCTGAGAAAAGGACAAAAAGGGAAAGAAAAGAGCGATCCATTTTCAAATTCAGTCATATATAGTTTCCATTGCTTATAAGTTAAATTCTTTTGAAGCTTGAATAATGGCTAAATGGGTTTTAAAAGAAACTAATCTCTGGCAGCATTTTAGTTAACGAAATTTATGCGAATAACAATGAAAGAAACTCTTAATCTCTGTTTAAATCAGTATGTTCTGTTTAATCGAGTTCCATTTTGGTTTTTGTTCACTTTACTAAACATATATACAGTTTATATCTTTTAAACAAAATTCTTTTGAAAGGATAGGTTTTGTAAACATTTTATTTCACTTTAAAATCAGTATAGTTACTTAGAATTAATCTCAAAATGTATAGAAATACATGTTTAATATATACATTTTCATTTAAAAAATAATTTTTATAAAATCATTAATGTTGAAAGACTTGTATTCATATTATAGTTGTATATTTTAGAATGAACAGAATGAACAATTATTTTTTTTAAGTATTATTATATGATTTTATTAAGTTTTATTTGTTAATTTTTATAATTACAATAAAAAATTGAAATGTAATATAGTTAATAAAATTAAAATAATCCATAATTAATTTAAACAATATATTTTAAAAAGTTATTTATCTGAAATTGACATTTAATAACAGCTACCATATTTATTAATATTGTATATATTTTATATATATTATATATTATATACCATAACAAAATTATTGAACCTACTTCTTGGAGTCATTTGATACGTCTAAACCGGCCTCTTTAGCAGTTCGTTTGGATTTATGGGCTCGTGGACATCCAGAAAGACTTCGGTGACTTGAATAATTTCCAGTCACGTGGCCTGAACCATCACAATCTTCAGTTGGACATCTGGGAATTAAAAAAAATTGATATAATTGATATAATTGATGGAAATATTGATGGAAATATTTTTGTAATTTGTCGGGCACATTGTACACTTTTATTATGTCACGATCTCTATATTTAATCTCATATAGTTTTTTAAACAATACCAGTTTTGGTCATTTAGTGTTCCGGTAAAATATTCCGGTATATCGGCCAATTGTCGTCTATCAAAATGAGAAAAAAGACAACAGTTGTCCTACAATCTTATAGTTTTGTATACTGCAGTAGTAGTTTTTATAGAATATTGGCAGGTATAAATAAATGCGTTATAATTTAATTAATTATATTTTAATAATATACAGGAAACAATTGAATAATAAGCCATTCATGCCGAAATTTTAGCATTTGATAATATGAAAACTATACTGCAATATAATTGAATCTTTAATACAGATGATCCCTCCAATATTATTACAAAATTTGAAATAATTAAATATTAAAGATATAGACGGCAGAGTTAAAAGTCAGCCATATCACTTGAAGTAGGGCAACTGTTATGAATACAACGGTATATTAGCACAACAAAGAGGCATAATGCAGAAAATTCCCAAAAATTATTTTAATATTGGCTGCAAATCACCAAATTGGCTGCAAAGTTTCCATGCGGGATTTCGGAAATTGTTTCATGGGACATTTTCTGATCTTTCAAGTGAACGAGCAAAACCTTATCTTGCATCTTCATTTTTTTCAATTATTCCTACATATATGTTTTTTGGAATTATTAACACACATACATATATATTAATTTTTAATCATTATAATAAACTGTGTTTTATTATACCTATAATAATTAAACATATTTTATAAAACAAAAAATTTGTCATTAATTGTTTTATTTTTTTCATTTTTGTTTTACATTTCTTAATATATTTTTTTAATGAATTATTTTAACGTTTAAAAAATTATTTATGTTTATATAAATATTATAATATAATAACATTACAATATATTTTATGTCACTCTTATATTTTTAAATTATAGTAAATTATTATTTAAAACCGTGTTTATTAGAAAGCAATTAAAAAATTATAATTTTTAATAATGCTCCTCTGGAATTCATGCAAAACGTGTTATGATAATACAATATATATATATGATATATGTAGTGAAATTAAATGAAAAATAATTTTATTTTGATAATTTTGTATAATTAAAATGCAATAAAATATATGTAAAAATTAAACTGACAATTATCCGTCAAGTAACTTGAAAGGTAGTCAATTGTCCGGTTATGAAATGTCCGACCACAGAGATGCCAATAAATAGTCTGGACTTTTAATTTACCTTCATCGAATAGCTCTTTGTTAGACACATTTCAACATAAAATTGTTAATGAAATATTATAAGAAATCCGTAAATAAAAGGTACTCTTTCTGATCGTTTGAATCAGATTTGTCAGTTAAGTTAATTATAATTTGACATTTTGTGTTATATTTGAAGTATTTTTTGGTGTCTTTATCTCGTAAATGTAATAATATATATTATGTCTTAAAAATCAATATATTACTAAATTACATGTCCAGTGTAGTTTTAATTATATGGTACATTATAAGCATCTACGATTTTCTGTATACTATTCTGTTAATAAAACTGTTGCTAATATTATTATATCATCATTTATATAATTATTTATATTAGAAAACAGTTTTTTATTAATAGAATAGCATCCAGAAAATCATAGAAGTTGATGAAGTATTACAACTACATATGGTCAAAGCACAGTTTATTAAAGAGGAATACTATAGTGTTATTACTATTTATTGTATGTGGAAAGATTTATATGATTTAAACATTATAAATTAGGAAAAAATAAAATAATTTTCACTGTGTTCATAAACGACATAAAATGATATTTTTATTACAAGTTATATACAATAATTTAAATGATTACATATTTCACAAATTTAGCTATGGATTCAAATAAATTTGATTAACATTATTATTTTTCTACACATACAAGTTAATTCGTATATTTAACGCGTTTCCTTTTTTAAGGTTTTAAATTTGAAATGAAAACAATCTAGTAAGAAAATAAATGTTTAATTTTTAAAACCTAGATGTTTATATTTAAGTAATTTACACTATTTTTAATTTTTATTTTCATTGACATTAATAAGACATTAAGACAAATAAGACATTATTAAATATAAATGTAAAGGTTTGAAGCCCTCTTATAGAGATCTCTTATTAATCTTTTATTAATCTCTCTCTTAATATTAACATTATAATATTATATTAGTGAAATAACTTCTCAGAAAACTTCAGACAATATATAGTTTTTATACTATTTTATCATACCTTATAAACACTTATCGTATTGAAAGAAACCATTTAAGTATATCGATTTGGAATGTTGTTAACTCATAAGATAACATAGATACTGTAAACAGTTTATAGGTTTATTGTTCAACTAAAAACTATTGATGCCCATATTAAGAACTGAAATATGAAGTCTAAAGAATAAGATTCATGTTTATCTTCAAAAAAGAGTTAGGGATTATAAGTATTCTAAGCTTTGTCGTGAAATTTTACCTCACAAAAGTGGTTTGTATTTAGTTTCTAAAGATATTAAAATATGTGATTAAAGATAAGTCTAATGTTACTGAAGCGATATCTAAAAAAAGTATATAATAATAATTTAAATAAAAACAATCACTACATAATTGAAATTTTCTTCAATTTTTGACGAAATTGTGTTCCGCCTTATGGTTCCTTTTTAGAAAACATTTTTTAGTAACATTTAGTATCTCTCAATGGGGAGGGGGGAGTGGAA